>JAGDQP010049153.1:0-14571 GCA_022664845.1 Lepisma saccharinum | reverse complement strand
ACCCAAAATAGTATCAATACTTATGCCTTGAGGTTTAGTTTGAATATATTCCCCATTGCACATAAACATCTACAATACTTACCAATGATCATGACGTCATCTTTCAGATCACTTAACGGCCATGTTTTATTTGATCTTCTTGGCTCAATTTTATGCAATTTCAACTCCTCTAAATAATGTTTTGTTGTGTCCTGTTTGACGATAGCTTCATCTAATGTTTCTCTCAGTTCTTCAGTGACTGGGACACGTACTGACGGTGCTAGTCGCATGTCCGCCTTTACCTGTAACAATAAAGTTTTCCAAATGAACAGAAAATTCATTACATTAATCTGTATTATCTTACCGTACTTAGTTATCAGATAGGTTTTATACAGGGTTGACACCTGACATCCATGACCTCTTGCAGTATTTTTCAATATCATCAACACTCGGGTATTGGGAAACAATAAAATAACTTCTAAAATTGTAGTCTCCACCATCCACATACATGTCCTCACACAGAACAACACTGCTAACATAATTGGACTGTATACATCGAGTATGAGACTGGTATCAATTTGCTTCCTTTTTTTTTTCCTGCTTATTTTGTAATAAATACTCACCACCTTTTTCAAACCATTCAAAGAAGTATGCCTACAGATGGAAGCAGACACGTAACCAACACTACCGCTTATTCTGTCGTTGCGATTCAACCTCATTAAACATCTAAGGCAATAAAATTTAACAGTTGCAGCAGAGATGCTAAAATTCAAAGAGAACCTTGTAGTTATTAACGAGATATTTGCTCTTCCAAAGATTCATCAAGTTGCTTGTTTCCTATGGTTGAATTTTCGTCAATTGTGACTGTTGACACAGAAAAAAAAATGGAATTCTCTTCTTAATGAACGAAATGAAAGCTGACGAATAATTGTAGGGAGAAACATCTGCAGAGCTTTCGGAGGAAAATGTTACAATGGCTGGGGCACGTGATGAAATTATACAGATGCTACTAGAATAAAGAGCATGGATTTTTCTAGCTTCGAAGGTGGAAGTTTCAAAATACGAAATGAAGAAGACGACGAGATAATGACATATTTGTAAGAAACTTCGAGAGTCGATATAAAAAATCAATTGGAATGTGGGGAAAACCACAAAAACGATACTCCGTATCTGTCGAGATTAGCCAGCGGTTTCTTTGTATACCTGCCTCAAGTGCAAGTAGAGAACGGAATTTTATTGCAGCTGATACATGATTCAAGAGATCGAACCAGTCTAAGCAGTCATACTGCGGATTTCACTCTTTTTCTTCAGAGCAATCAACAATGATAACTTGAAGACTCTCTGAGCAGGTTGTGACTGACACACACGAACATACTTGTAATGTATTATATATATGAGTAGGCAACATAACGATTCCTTAGCACCAGTCCCGTACCACCAGTCTTCTCTGTTCGTTTTCTCTATCATGTGAACACGCTTCTGCGAAAAACTGCCGCCTTTCTATTCTGTTTGTGACGTTCGTGTACGCCTGTCTTTATATTCCGTAATGTAAGCACTTTTTTTTTTCTATTTTTACCATCTTATATATATTTCCATGAAAATTTGCACAAATGGACACTCACAAGTTTATTAATGAACGAGTACTAAAAAAAATAAGATAACCATGTATGTAAGATTGTAAGTGGATACATCATTAAACTTAAACGACAAAATTATGTCTTCATAATTTGCTTACCATTATCGTTATCAGCGCAGGGATGATGCGGTGGGAAGCCGAAAGGATCGGGCCACTACCCGGGACAGAAAGCATTTTTTTTCCTGTATTACTGGTGAAAAATGACTCATATTACCTAATTTTTTTTCAGTGTGAGAAATTAAAACTTGCAGATTATAATTTCTACACATTCGATGTCATCTTTTCAGATACATCTGGAAAAGAGAAGGGGTGGTGGAGGAAGAGCTTGCCCAAGACGCCAACGAGCAATTCTCATCTTCTCCGGCCCCTGGCCTGATAGAAATATTCAAATTACATTTGAGTGATTATGAAACTGTCTAAGTGTGTAATGATTAAAAGTATAATTTTGTGATAATTAAGAAACTTCTGTAAATAGGGATTGGGTAGGGTCTCAGATTTTAAATTCATGGACCGGGCTTTAAAAAAGTCAAGCCCGTGCAGGCCTCAGCAGATGGAACAGAAAATATGTACACGGTAGACAGGCATACACATTTTAGATGCGGTATTAACAATAACTGTTTCTCAAATGATACAGATACCGATATATAGAACTCAGTCTTCGTGTTTATTCGAAATGAAAACTTCCGTTTAACGTATTTGGCTACACTGATCGTATAACTATCGCAACTAAAGCATATAAATCATGCATTTCCACCGTTCCAGAATGTCGATTTGTCGAAACGCTGAATTTTCTATTGTACTGGAGACAGTTATTAGGTAAGTACATATTTCAAACTGTACTGTCTCTACGCTCACATGCCGAATTACGAAATCTTATTTTATAAATTAAAAAACCAGTACGAGAAATTCACAAAGCAAATAACCACATTCTATAAAGGGAACCAAGAAAGTTTTGTCGCTTTTTGTGGAGGTCTGTGTTCAATTGGCCCTTACACCGTGAGTAGAATGCGAATGGAGATCAGGCGAAGGTCAGTTGTTGGTGTGTGTATATCGAACATACTACCTGGTTGTGGCAGTTCAGTTACACCGTGAACGTGCGGAAGGACAGAGTGAACATAGAACCTCCTCAGAGTCATAAGGGCGTGTAAGCTGTACGAGTTCAAACTGGGGTCAAACGCAGCTGCAGCGGGGCGGAAGATATGCCAGGCCTTTGGTGAGGGTGTTGTGACTACGCGGACAGTGCAGCGGTGGTTTACAAAGTTTAAGGATGGTGACGAAACACTCGAAGATGCACCATGCGCAGGAAGACCAACACAGGTACCAAATGAAGATCTTCAGGCAGCAATTGAGGCGAACAGTGGCCAGACATGTGAGGAACTGGGACTACAATTCAGTGTGAGTGGAGAAACCATTCGGCAGCACCTCCATCAACTTGGGAAGAACTACAAGTTGGGTCGATGGGTCCCACATGATTTGACTCCAGGCCAGAAGGCAACGCGAGCAGACACCTCTGTTTCTTTGCTGTCTCGTCTGAGGAGGGAGCCATTTCTGGACAGGGTGTTGACATGGGATGAGAAGTGGGTCCTGTACGAAGCTCCACGGCGCCGTCATCATTGGTTAGCATCCCATGAACAGGTTCCAAAACAGCCGAAACCAACACTGCACCAGAAGAAGGTCCTCCTGTGTGTTTGGTGGACTGCTCGCGGCATCGTGAACTGCTACCAGCTGGTCAGAGCATCAATGCAACTGTGTACTGTCAGCAGTTGAGCAGTGTTTAAGAAAAACTCAAAATGAGCCAGGACTTCTGAATCGCAAAGGGGTCCTCCTGTTACAGGACAACGCTAAGCCCCACGTGGCTAGGATGACCCGGGACACAATTCTACGCCTTGGATGGGAAATAGTATTGTATCCGCCATACTCCCCGGAATTGCACCGTCCGATTTTCACCTGTTCCACTCCTTGGACAATCACCTTAGAGGACGCCAGTTCAAATCCCTAGTAGAGGTGCAAAATGCACTTGATACCTTCTTCGCTTCACGGCCCACCAAGTTCTACCGCGATGGAATCCATGGGCTTCCAGAACGTTGGCAGAAGGTTGTCGATGCTGATGGGGACTATTTTTGATCTTCCAGGTACGTCTTAGGTGACATATCGATGTTCGAAGGTGGTGGGTGAACAAGCGATAAAACTTTCTTGGTTACCTTTATATTTAATACGAATATTACTTGAAAGTGATATAACAAAAGATATCATCGATTTGATTCAAATATTTTACCTCAAGTGGCATAAAAGTTTGCTCTTCATCGTATTGCTCATCCGGTTTGGCATCGATTTTCTTCTGCAGAAAGAAACTAGCAAACTGGGCTGCAACTTTCTCCTTTCTTCTCTTCTCTTCATCTTCAGCTTTCTTCTTCTCCTCTTCAGCTTTCTTCTTTTCCTCTTCTTTCTTCTTTTTCTCTTCATCCTTCTTCTTTCTTTCCTCCTCTTTCTTTCGCCTTTCCTCTTCCTTCTGTTTCTTTTCCTCCATTCTTAAGCTAAAAAGAAAACAAATGCTATGTGATATGCATATTCAGTAAAATCTTTCATACATTTCCTTTAGAAATTTAACGTGCAGAAAGTGAGAAATATTTACGACGACTCTACAATATAGTGTATGATGTACTTTTAATAAACTGAATTCATTTCCCTTAGACATCTTTTTAGCTTAGACCAGGATAGGGTAGGGGAGAAGGGAAAAGTAGGGGCCAGGGTCTTATTTAAGGTTCAATCTCGGCATTCACCTGGTAAAACTGAGGACAACCCTGATAATCCTCATCCCGGATGACCGGCCGTGGGGTTCGAATCTACGTGCCTACCCACTGCCAATCCAAAGTGTGCGATATTACCGCCTAGACCACGAGGGCTGGGTGAGAAGTACTTACTACTTAGTACGAGATATAGCATGAATATCATAGCTGAAAATAATGACGCCAGAAGAGAAGATACAGTCCCGGACCTCCAACTTGGAAACACGTTACAAGTCATCAAATGTCAGTACCTTGGAAGATGAATTACAGAAGACAGAAGATGTAAGAAGAGAATTTTGAGTATAGCACAAGATGAAAGGCTTTTTTTCATAAGAGAAATTTGCCGACCGGGTGGCCGAGCGGTCTGCGGCGGTAGGCCATCGGCTCGAAGGTCCCAGCAGGGGTATGGGTGTGGATTTTAACAGCTAAAGGCGAATCGTGACGGGCCGAAGTCCAAAGATGCTAGACTGGCCCATATGAAAATAAGATATAAAATAATTAAGAAATCACTGTCTTTCTTATTTTCTTACGGACAGAAGTATCTCTACAAGAACCTCGAAAGATTTAAGGCATTTGTGCAGTCTAACCCTCTGTGAATCTGAAACCTGGACTATAAAGAAAATACTGATGGAAAGATGTGACACCTTAGAAAAATGTTGAAAATAAAACAGACAAAGCAAGTTACCAACGAAGACGCTCTAAAGACTAAACGAGAAAAGGCTAATTTGGAAGACTATTCTATAGGGATAACTCAATGTGATAGGACACATTCTGAATCATAGCAGCTTGACAAACTATTCTAGAAGGTGATGCTGAAAGAATACTTCAAATGGGAAGACCACGAGGAGATACACCACACAAATAAAAGAGGACACGGTAGTGCAGAAACGAAGAAGTAGAGAATGGAGGAGAGATATAACAGCAAGACTGTTGACCAAAGAGAGAGGAGAAAGCAAAAAAATATAACTATAACTTGATTTTATATGGGCCAGTCTTTTAACTTCGGCCCGTCACGATTCGCTCATTTACAGCCAGTTAGTCCACAAACATCCATGCCCCTGCCGGGATTCGAACCCGGGACCTTCGAGTCTTTGGCCTAACGTCTTAGACCGTACGGCTACCTGGTCGGCAGGGACAGCTAAAAGCTAGCACGGTGAACGTAAGATCAAGTAAAATAGAAAAAAAATAATTACATAGAACTAAATACACAGCTAGCTAACACAACAGAAAGTTCGTAGATAATTTGGAGTACTTAGGGAAGAGGTAGCGCTTCGAAAAACATTTTGAATTGAGAAAGAAGACAGACTTCGAAATCCTGGAAACGTTTAAGGGCGATAAAGAGAACCGAAAAAAGAAACTATCAAATCGTGAGTCAACAAAACTTCTTGTTAAATAATGGAAACAGTCTAAAGAAGGTTACCTATATTTCCAAAGTTATGAATTATGATATTATGTTTACTTTAACTCGTAAAGTTAACGCTATCTCCCTTTCATGGTATAAGTACGTTTATGTGGATTACAAAATATTACATGCCACACTTTTCTCATGTGCAATGCAAACTAATACACATTTCTCTTTTACAATAACAACCAGAGTACATACGAAAATATTAAACTTGTTTATTTAATCGTATGGGGCGTTCTGATCGGTATGAACGTATTGTAGGATGAAAACTGTTGCAAAAGTGTAGTTTTCTTCATTCAGAATGTAATATTACATTTTCCAATATTTATTTCTTGTATTTTCTTATGTTTTGGTGGATTTTATTTTCGTATTTATATTTTTTAAGGTAAGGGAGTGCCCCCGGTGAATGCGTGGTAACGCTCGCTGTCTTGTAATCAAGGGATCCCGGGTTCGATCCCCGGTGGGGATAAAAGTGATTCGGAACCCATGTTAAACTGTTGGTCCCGTCCTTAGTAGCTTACCAGCTCGTTTAGGACGTTAATAACAATTCAATTAATCAATTTAAGGTAAGGAGTTAAAACTGTCGGGTTCCATTTACAACAAAGGCTTTACTAAATGGCATTAGATGAACATTTCAAATCATTTACCTGTGTGTGTGAGGTTGGCATTTAAAGGTAACTGCTAAACGGAGGACTAGTACATTTTTGGTGTTGTTTTGTTTTGTGTGCTTGACATGCAATGTGAAGCAATTTTCTTGCTTTCAAGTATAGCTAATTTAGTTTTATTCAGTGATTACACCCCACCCACCCCCACACACACCGTCACCTACCACACAAGGTATATACAAGATTTGGGGGGGGGCTCTGCTTCCTGTTCGATAGTAAGATTGTCATCATTGTAAAGTATATCTCCGTAGTCAACTATAGGCATAACCTGATTTTCTCGAGAATGTAAATCTGTACTTGTTTTAATGCGCGCAAAGTAGAATAGACTTCATACTCACTTGATGTTTGTGGTGCAGACTCCAATACTTCAGTAAACGAACATTAAAATCCAATTTCGTAGGAATTCTCAGTTACACCATCGGGGTAATGGAAGTCTACATTATACCGTAGTAAAGCAGAAAGTTGAATAAGAAATAAGTTGAAACACTCAAACTCTCTACGCCAAATTCTGATTCACAACTGTCTTGTCAAGGTTGCCATAACCTAGAGAGCAGATACTGAAAAGAACTATATTTAAAAAATAACTAGATAAGAAAGTCCTAGCTTTAATACGCGAACAATCGGGGGTTATATGTGAAACAATAAGTAAACCACTGTATGGAACGTCAGTTGTTCCCAAGCATTACGTCGTAGGACAAAACCACTTTTTCTTATCTTTCGATTACCTGGCTCTCTCCATTCGTGAAACACGTCCCCCATGTCTTTGTTCCCAGCGTTGCCTTATTTCAAGCGATCATTTTTGTCCCGCAACCGGATAATCATTAAGAATCTTAACCTGTGCTGTTTAAAAATAAGAATGAAAAAAGTCAGTACAGGATTTACAAGGAGAGAGAAGGGCAAGTCCATTCCTGTCATTTAAAGTCTGGCAATATGTCTCTCGCTTCAGCAGCTGAACAGCGGGTCGAAAATAATGACTTGTGACTGAAGTGGTTTGTCCTTTAGATCAGGAATTGCAAGGAAAAGAAAAAAAGAGCTCCGAAAGAAAACAAACTATACTTGTGTTGCCTTTTAGTGATTTCTAATATATATATATATCGTATAACTATTTCATCTAAAACTGATGAGGAAGAAACATTACTGCAGAAACGTAAGAAGCCTATGACAATTAAAACGTTACTGCAAAATTTGCATAAATAAAAACAATAAATATTATTTTGAAAATAATCATTTAATATTTAGTCACCGAAAGACTGCCAATGCCTCCAATCATTCTCTAATAAACAGCAACAGGCTCCAAAGACGAGTTACATTCTAAACTGTCTGTACACGGTATACAAAAGCTCTTACTAATATCGAGATTAGAACATACCAATGCGTCTTACTATATATAAATATTATGTAAACTAACAACGTGAGTTTTCTACAATACCACTCACCTAATTACCTTGACGAATACTCAAAAAAAATATATATATACTGGGGCCTAATAGATTCGATAAACGATGACCACTCTTTGGGAAACATCATTAGGTAGTAGTACATATATTTTTTAGTGTCGTGGTGGCTCAACGGTAGAGCGCTCTCTCTTTCTCATTGCAATTAATTGGTTATTTTATAAGTTTGGTATTGCGGATTTAACAATACCTACATTATTGGTTTACATAATACTTGTTTCATTTATACATATTTACAGTGCTCTATTTACTTGTCTACAGTAATGTCTCTCTCTCATCAATTATGGAGTGGGAACATCTGAAACAGTATAAGAAATAACCAAAAGACAACACAGATATTTACAGCTAACATTACATACAGTGGTTTATTTATTTTATATTTATCATGTCACATATCATCCCCAACGATCTCCGCATTAAAGCTAGGAATTTCATACCTAATTATTTTCTAATGTAGTGTTTTCAGTATGTGTTCTTTCGGTTATTGCAACATTGACAAGACAGCTGTAAATAAGAATTTAGTGTAGAGTTTGGGTGTTTAACTTATTTCTTTTCTGCTACTTTTTTTTTTTCTGTATATCTTAGCTTTCCTAGACATTCATTATCCGCAATGATGTAAATGAATATTACTAAATGAATATGAAGCATAGGTTTAGTGTTTATTAACTGAACAATTGGGAGATTACGCCATGAACGCCAAGTAGGGAGAGAGAATTTTGAAACTTTCAGTCTGCTGCGTATTGAAAAAAAAATTCACACATTTCTTTTATAGAAGGATCTCACAACAATGTCTCAACCTAATTTAACTCGTATATCCTTGACTTCCTTACCCACCCACCCCCCCCTTGCCTCTATTTTAATTAGGCAAATTTTGAATTCAATTAATTTGCCTTATTAAAGTTATGTGCTAGATTTTGCCTGACTTTAGAGCTGGAAGGAATACAGGCGTGTCAATTTTGATATCGGGTAATTTAAGAGAGATTTAGAATTGAATTTTAAAACGGTTTTATTATCATAGAACATCAAAAGACAGCAGGCTGTAAGTGTTGGTTTGTTTCTAAAAATGAGGTTGTGAGTATGACAGCAAATGAAATATAAAAACAAAACATTCCAGAAAACACTACACGAGATCACACGTATAAAAAAAACAGGTTTAAATACGGTTAGAAGGTACGTTGGATATGTTCATTCTCAAAATTCCTTCTGAACAAAAATGGGAGATACAGTCGACGGAAGAAGTTCTTACAAATTTGATCAGAGTACTTCTGATTCTCTCAGCCAAATTCAGTGGAAAAAGGGGAAAGAAAAAAAAAACTGTAAACTTTGTATTTTGTGGCCATTTTGGTCACTTCGGCCTGTCTCGATTCCGTAATGTTTCAGTTTCTAAAATTACAAATATCTATGCCCCAGCTGGGACTCGAACTCAGAACCTTGAATAAGATAAAATGAATTTTATGGGCGGTAACAGCACTATCAGAAATTAGCAGACGCTGGCCTAACGCCTCAAGACAACACAATCCCCGTGGCAGAACTCACACATTGTAGTTTACTTCCTACAATAACCCCCCCCCCCCGAAAAAAAATATGAAATTATTTGACAGAAAAATAAAAATTGGAATAATTTTTAAATTCCACTTTTCTGCGTCCACTGTACTAAAGAACATTTCTCTACATAACGAACACGGCAATATTTTAGAGCAGACATGACGTATTAACTTCACGTAAAGTATGTTATTCTAGTCACTCCATCTGCCAGTAATTTCTAGAAAACTTTGGTAAACTTGATTTTTATGTGTGTCAGTCTAGTAATTTCTAGTTTATAAAGTTTATATACATGCATTGATCCAGAAGTTTAAACCAGTAGAGGCAGTGTAATGGGGTCTGGAATACGGACGGTTTTCAGATGGAACTGTATTGTCCTCTTAAACATACTGCACGGTCACAAAATCTGACGCTGTTGCGCCGACCGCGATAGCGCTGTGTTGCCGTCCTCGAGATTGAGAGTTCGACACTTGCCTGAGGAATGGACATTTGTGGATTTTTATAAAGCTTCGTACTCGTATAATCGAAAACTAAAATGGCTTATATTTTTTCTAGCGCTTAATGAAGGAATAGTTTCCAGATAGTAATGGAATTTACCAGGAAGACAATGCTATTCCACATAGATCCAGAACTGTCCAAAATGAGTTAGAACACAACACAGGCCTTGATCTTAAGGCTGAAAACCTATGAAACCAACCGTGAACACACATGAGACTTCCCGATTGTTTACCATGGACTCTGACTGAAGATGAAGCAGCACTTCATCTGGCAAAATGACAAAACCTCATCGCATTACTTCCACGAGTGGCAGCCGGCTACCATGTTAGGAGTGTAAGTAGCAAGTATTGAAACAGTCGGACAAGTCACTTGGCCTAGAGTGGTTAAACTGTTCACCACTGCATGAAGAAAAAATAAAACTGATGTTATTAATACTGCATGACTAGTTGAGGGTCTGGAAACTGAAGCAATTGGTTTCTTGATGGCAGAAAAATGACAAGTGGTTAGTGCTACCAAGATTTTTAAAGAGACCACTTGTTTTTCCCATATAAAGAAGGTATTGCGGACAGCATGATTTCTTCAAATTCTGTAATATTATAGACAAGTGTATTTAAGCAACTGCCAAGAACAACTCTAACCTTATTGAAAAATTGATGCGATAGTGCGGTAATTTTAGTCAAAAGTGATAGCCAGTATCAAAATTAAGCCACGAATTGGCATTACGAGGTACAATTACGCAGACCCAAGCAAACGTAAAGAATTTTGAACTCGCAAATGCACAGAAGCATTCCGGGCTCTTTAAGCTATAAGTACAAGAGGTATACAAAGTGTGTATGCTACGTATGCTAGTAAAAAAAAAAATAATAATAATACCCTACATTTATTTGTTAACTTTTGAGCTTCAAGTATTTGAATAGTGACATTTTGTAGGTACAGAGAACAAACAAACTATCATAAAAACATGTACCTGATAACAATTCTTTCGTAAAGCACTTTCCGCCTTCTTCCGAAAGGCTTCTTCAGACGAACGACAACTTTATTGTGTTTAATTTGAATTTATACTTTTATAATGAACTGGTAGTACCAATTTTCCACAACAGAAAAACTGACTTCTTTTATTAGAAACATTTACTGGCATATATTCTTTTCTCCAAGATATAACGATGAAAGAACTTCATGAAATGAAATAGCACAGGAACAATTAGATATTATTCGTAACACACTCAAAGTACATCTCTTCTGTATCGATATAGCACGTGGAAATGTCTAGTAAAGAATGATACGACTTCTACTAGTCCTCTCTTAGTACGACATGGATATCAAAGCCTACTGGATGTGTTTAACGACTGGAAAACATTTTCGTTTCAGAACTGTAATTTTGAAAATGGAGAAGTCACACAAGGAGATAAATGCGGCGATTAAGTGGACAGTTGAGTCCACACACTTGTTTTCTAGCCAATAATTCCCGGACAACTAATGCTCTTTGAATATAATGCTAAGAATCTAAGGCTTCATAAATAAATAAAATGACGGTGCTAGTGTCTTTCTACGACAGTAAGGGAAGTATTTACCATGATTTTATTCCTTTTGATCAATCGTTCCTGCGAGTTGTTATTTGCTGCTTTGCAATGATTATGGAAAAGAACGGAAATGAGTCTCAGCCCATGTACCCTTTACAAAGTAGTTGCTTCCTTCTTCACAATGCAGTAATACACATTAACAGCTGTATAAGCCATCCACTGTATTCCCCGAATATGTTTTCCATTTTCAAAACTGTACCTTTTTATTTTCAAAATTAAAGCTACCATTCAATGGAAAATAAATTCAAAGACACCGAACTGGCTACGAAAGCTAGTCTCTGGGCCATACAAGAATACTTGCAAAGGCCGTTCCATTCCTTGCTACAGTGCCATTAGCTGAATCGATGCAGAACGGATACACTTTGAATATGTGATTTGTTGTGTTCCATTCCATGAAGTCAGCCTCATTATCATTACAATGCACATCATAGTAGCCCGACCATGTACAAAATGAATATTCACGACAATATGAATAATTGTTGACTGGGTGAGATTACGAACTATCGGCCAGAAATTGCAATTACACTAAAAAGATACAAGTACAGTGGGAAAATAGCTGCATAAACTGTCGATACTCATGACAGGTCACACCAGGCTAACAAATGACACTGCATTACACTTTCTTTACCTAGAAAATATGAAGATGCGAATTATATTCCCGGGTGATAAGATAAAAAATAATTTTATGGGCGGTATCAGCACTTTGGCTTACGCCGGTTCCGATACGGGAAAGCCTTTTATTGTTGTCACGTCTAAAAATAGTTAAGAAAATAAAAAAGTATAAAAACTGAAGATGTAAAAGGTCTTCAGAAACATAAAACACTGGACTAAAGGACCAGTATAAAAATTAAAGATGTATATGGTCTTTAATATTACAAGGTTAAAATCAGAAGGCTGTAAATGGAACTTCAAAATTTAACAGAAAATAAGTTAAAACTTAACAGCCGAAAGACATAATCATCTCAAATAGACGGTGCTAGACCTTTCTCTCAAACATACATGAAACTCTGCAAACGATCAGATTCATCCCCTAACACTAACGCCATGTTCTTGGGGATGTTATAATGTTGTCTCAGATGATTATATCCAGGACAATCTTAAAAAACGTGACGAATACTTTAAACTCCATCGTATAGATTGGGGGGGGGGGGGGGGGGGTCCAAACGTCGCAAAAGATATCCATGAGTCAGGCGACTGTGTCCTATACGTAGGTGACATAACAGTACTTCATCCCTACCTCGGCAAGATGATTCCCATGGAACTACAGTTTCCTTAATTTCTTTCAACTTATTGACAGTAACGTCATCCCATCGTCGCTGCCACTCCGTCCGGGCAACATGTCGGTAATATATCAACACGTCCTGGAACGGGACATGCTGAATGTCAATATTAGTTCCTAAAAAGGTTTCATGGGCAGCTTGGTCTACAAACTCATTACCATGGATGCAAGCATGGCTTGGTATCCAGGAAAAGACCAGCAGAGCAGATGGCATATGTCTTAAATAGTATATCTTGCACAAGCGGATGTTTACATATTTTGGAGACTTTGTACGACACTGAGCGAATCTGTACAAACAAGGATGAGGTTGAATCCAAGAACAAGACTAAACTCAAAAGCCTTTAAAAGGACATATAGCTCAGCAGTAAAAATACTGACTTTGGGACTAAGACAATAATGGTGGACTCCTCCATCTACAAGAAACGCGCATCCAAAAGATTCATTTGATTGCAGCCATGATTTGGACCTATGTGTAAAAGCAGAGATAAAATGCGGGTACTGACTGCAACTCGTGAAAACTTTGCTGGAATTCAATCATGAATGTCTCCGATTTCTTTCGATAAGAAAGATTAATTGTATGGGCGGTTAACAGCACTATGGCTTACGCCCGTCCTGATACGGGGGAAGCCCCTTATCGTTGTCACCCGATTTCTTTCGAGTTGACAAAGAGATATCAATCTGTGGACGAGCAATTGTCCACGGAGGACGGAGACTAAAACGGACACGGCAGACAGTTGGGCGGTCTGAATTCAGATTCGCTAACAATTCAGATGCTCGGATGACAAGTGGTCGGGTAGAATGACCACGGCGTTCATAATTGGCTCGTTGTACTACCACGTTATGTGCTGGGTGGCCTGCTAAAGATGATATCGAAGTAGCTCAGCAGATGGTACATCCGGTGAATCTCGAGCGGTGGTTCGGCGGCATCAACACAAAGACTGGTGACAGGACTTGTGCGATACGCGCCAGTGGAGAGTCGAATTCCAGCATGATGAACACTATCAATAAATGAATAATAAAGGCGCAACAAGGTTGTACAACTCAAGTGAAGGGTTCACGGAAAGAAGAGGCTCATTGCAGTTTTCAGCAAAATTGCAATCTTGACACCACCTGTTGCTATTCAGGGCTGCTTTAAGATGAATTTATCATTTTCGGAAAGAAAAGATTCCCTACAGAGTAAATGTGTAAAAAAAAATAAATGTTAACAATTTAGAGCTCTAGTACAGGAAATATTAAGGTGGCGAAGATGACTACGTCAATTTAACTTGGTATCAAATATTAAACCAATAGCTTCCCGGGTGGTTCGATGCATACGCTCATAGCCTTAAAATCAAGTGATTCTAGATTCGATGCCTTGATAGATTTCTCTGATTCACTAAATCGATCACGGTATTAAAGTATCAACTGCGATTACTAAGTCTTCACACTAGGCAAATGCCGGGATGGCACCTTCAACATAAACCCTGGCCGACAACTTCTCAACTCCTCTCCTCTCCCCTCCCCTATCCCGACCTGAGTCTTAGATGCCTAAAGGACATAAATAAAGAGTTCAATTCAATTCACTAAGTCTATCGCTTATGGGACTGGTAAGTTCATTGCCACAATAATAAAAGTTCGCTACTGGATTATATTCTGGACAACATCAAGCCAGTTTTGATCTTGAACATCTACCTCTCGAAAATCCCATCTAATATTGTCACCAGCGATTACAGCATCTTAAATGTTAAGAAAAACTTACTCTAACTCC
>JAGDQP010049152.1:893-14571 GCA_022664845.1 Lepisma saccharinum | reverse complement strand
TTTTTTTTTTAAGAAACACTATTTGTCACTAGAAGCCTTCTGGCATCAAAGTCGTGGACTTGTATCGTATGTGCGAGTGCCTGCACCATATTGACTTCGAAACTATCTTAAAAGTTAGTCAAAAACTTTGAAGATAATAACAGTTGTATAATATATGACAATGGTTCCCCTTTCCCCCTGTATTGTCCACTTACAGTGTCGTGAGATCCGGTGATGTTCCAGACCAGACAGTCGTGCAGATGCCACTGCGACACACACACAAAAGTCATGCAAAAAAAGATGGGCGTGTTTTCCATCCATTTTTTTTGTGGGTGGAGTCAAAATAATGATGAAGAAGAAGAAGAAAAGGAAGAAGCAACAATGTGAAATGACAACAATAATAATAAAGAATTTTTTTTTTCTTCACAAGTATTTGAGGTTTTCTCCACCAATATTTTCATTCCTTGTCGCTTCCTCTGCCATGAGCGAAAAGGCGTGTCTGGACGACCACGAGATGATATTCACACATGGAGAAGTGTTCTCCAGTAACAACAGAAGTTTTCTCCATCCAGCAGCTGGTTTGGTCAACTTCAACAATATAAGTACTCATGGAGAGCTTTCTTTCTTCGTTCCAGTTTGCCAACTATAGGAGACATGAAAACAAACATATCAGCACTCAACATATGAATAATTTCTGCAGGCGTTTCATTTAGTTATTGTTGTTTTTCATGGGAGTTACTCACATGTTAATTTGCACATAGATTGGCATCATAACTGAAGCTCTTCCGTTTCTCTTTACTTCTTATATTTTGCTTAATGTGATCTGTTTTTTTTTTTAATATTCCGTCATGGATACTTAATTCCTCATTCTTTCACTTTTTTAATTAATTTATAGTCTATATATAATAAAGCGAATTTATGTACACAGTCAATTGTTTAGTTAATTATCGTAATTTTATGCTAAGAGGATAATAAACTGGTGCTGTTTGAGTTTGAGACTTTTGATTTTTATCTAATAAATGTTGCTTTAACGCCAGGGCACACAACAATGGTGATTTTTCTCTCCTGTCTAGACTAGGAGACATCTCTGGTCAACAAGCAAAAACACCTGTGGATTTTTTTTCTCTCCTGAAAATAATTTTAATTTGTAATTGCATTTATCATTAAGGGAAAAAGGGACGGGAGATGTGTCATGAAAATTTAACAAGATTTGCATTACTTGATGCTTAGATGCCAAACCTGGCCAGTGTTGTGATACGTCTACTACGATTTGGTTTCAGCAGTATCGAATATGTTAGAGCGTTGGACTCATGTCCGTGTGGTTCCGGGTTCAATCCCCGGCTGGAGTCCCACTTTTCGGCGTCCACCCAGCGTCGTGAGGCAAACTGGAAAGACACGTGAATAAGGACGTGTCTAGAAAGCCCCTATTAGAACATGGCGTAAGCCGTGGAAGTAAATTTGTTTATGTTTTCGGGGTTTGGGCAACTTATTCCTGGCCTTCTACACAGTTTTGCTGTACAGATTTTTTTCTTTTTTAACGAGTGATTTAATCCAGTCACTAAGACTCTGGACTTCTAACTAAAGAGCTTGTATTCAAATCCTGCTTGAGGCTTCTGATTTTTTATTTTCGTGAAACCGTTAAGGTGGCTTTTTTTTTTTTTTTACATTTTTCTCTTTAGTTCACAATGGTTTGTGGTGTTCTCAAATCTTACAACCTTAATTTAACTAATTTCCCGACGAAATGTTGCACAGTGACGTAAGTCGGGTGACACTACAATATTCCATTGTTACTTTCATATATTTCTACATATTTACGTATTTTAAAAGCATGTTTAATATATTTTTTTTAATATGGATTTCTTTATCCTAAAATAAATACTAGTTTGCAACAGTCTGTCGTTTGACTGGTTGCAGAACACTTTAGGATTGGGGTCACAAAACTTTAGCTTGAGAAAAAAGTACTCGAACATAGAAATAACTCGAAAAAATAATAATAAACTTTTTAAAGACATACCGGTACTTTTCTTAAACAATTCGTAGTAACTAAAAAGTAAAAAATAATTTTGTTTATGCATGAATGAAGAGAAAAGCATGGGGCGCGCCAATTCAAGAATTCATAAAGTGTCTGTATATGAGAGAGCGCGGCATGCTTCTCTTTTTAGTCATGCATAATGAAAATTAATCTGTTTTTAAAAAGTATTTTTTTTATTTTTTCATTAGGCTAATTACAGGAAAGGGGCTCCATAATCTTGTGGTTAGAGCGTTGGACCCATTTCCGCGTGGTCCCGGGTTCAATCCCTGGCTGGAGTCCCACTTGGCGTCCACCCAGCGTCGTGAGGCAAACTGGGGAGTCACGCGAATAAAGACGTGACGGCTACACTCGGTCTAGAAAGCCCCCGATACGCTTGTTCCTGGTCAGGTGGCGCGCAATACTGACCACACAGCCGTCGCTCAGGTGGACGCAATTCCACCAACCGCGGACAGACGGCGTTAGGGCAGGCTCAGGACCTATCGATCTGTTACGCCAGTGGTTTAGTTTTTAAGTTACAGGAAATTTCCAGACAGCTATAGTTGCCTGGCTTTCTCCAGGAATGTCTCCGACATTTTTTCACACTGCACGAAAAACTGGACAATTTTTCCTTTTTTTTTTTAACATTTAAATAATTGAACTTTACACGAGCAATTAGCTAAATATTTCGCTTTGATTTCACATTCTTTTATACTAAGCCAGCAACGTACAACTAACGTTTGCTCTCTGAATTTCACATAGCTTGAAAGATCTACAAATTTTCTTACCAGCATATCAGCAATTTCACCTATACAAAGTAAAGTAAAGCGAATAAAATAACCACATTTTGAACTGATGAAAAATAGTAATGATGCATTATAGCAATAAAAAAAAGTGACAATTGCCAGTTTTGTGATTACACATATTTCTATATTGCCCTGTAGAGGGTGTTCGGGAATCGCATTTACAAAACTCTCCATGATGACCGAAGTTCCTTTTTGGTTCCTTCAGTTACAGAAGGGAAATTTTGCGGTATAATACTTTTAACCAATATCACACGACTCTATTCATTGAAGTTTACGCATTTTCTCATACATTGGACAAACTTTACAAATCCACAGCTGATAGCTCGTAAATATCTCTAAATATAATTTTTTTAAGACCGTGGAATATTCAAAAATTGTGATTGGTTCAATGATTCACGTTATTGTTGTGACACCAACATGAAAGCTATTAGACCAAAAACAAATCTTGAATTTCCAGGTTTCTTCAAGGAATATGTAATGCTCCTCTCTCTATTGGTGTATTGGTGAAGTTTCCCTTTGGTTCAAATCTTTAACCAAAACCAACCTAACATATTTAGTTAAAAGTGTTACAGAAATGGATTTACAAAGACAAAAATAATTAAAACTACACTATCTGGTTAATCAAAGTAGTCGCCGTCTGAAGCCACACAATATTGCCATCGCTAGGCCAACGATTGAATAAAGAGCCTGCACCGTTCTTTGTGCGACGTGTGGGAGGGCATTGTCATGTAACATGATCACAACATATCTGTTGACCGTTGCTAGATGCTTGCGGACAAGTTTGCGGAGCATTTCATGGAGTTCATCTCTGTAACGACTGCAGTGATGGTTTCACCTCACCTGAGAAAGACATGATGGATCACTTCCACCATAGACCACCATACCAGCAACAACACCTTCCGTGAGTGGAGAGGTGGTTTAGGACACCGTCCTGGACGTTGATCACGATCCAACCATTGTCCTGATCGTTTACGATAGTCATAGCAGGTCCATTTTTCATCTGAAGAGACAATCCGCTGCAGGAAACCTTCCCGCTTATTCCTTACATTCAAAGAACTGCACACCTCTCGATGGTGTAGACCGGTGTCGACTCATGTGGCATCGAGTCCCACTTTTCACCTTACAGATCGCACGAAGTCGCCGAGTGACAGTGGTATGGTGTATGCCTAACTCGTCTGCATGGCATGAACACATTTCCGAGGGGCCGTATCCACGATGTTCTAAGCAGGTCATCCGAACATGATGTTGATTGGTGCTCACGGAGCTCATTTTGCAATGTTGTGTCACCGCAACGAAATTTGACAAACCAACTGTGAAATGGTACGTTCATTCGCCATTTCTGTTCCAAATGCACTGTTGACGTTTTTTTGCGACTTGCTGTGTAGAATTACACAGTTTGAATTCATAAAGAAAAATCACTCACAAATGGTGCACTTTCATACAACCCTGTTCAACAGCACACTGACTGTCTGGGTAACCCAGCCTGTTTGCTGGACGTGTACAGAGTTTGTGACATTAGACGCGTGACCTCAGTCGATCCCTGGTGCGTTTTCCACCAGACGTCAAAGCGGTCATTTCATTCGCACCTACCCAATATTTAAGATTATGAACTGATAGTGTTGATTAGTGTTTCGTCTGAGGAAGGCGTTGATGGAACGCCGAAACTGTAACGCTTACTCTGTGTTTTATAATAAACTTAAGGATGCCTATTTTAATTAATATGAGATTTATGTATAGGCCTATGATTAAAAGTACTATGATTTTACTCCTCATTATTACTTTTACGTAAAATTACTTTTATTTACTCAGATACTCGAAAAAATACTATCACGAAACATTTAACATTAACATGCACAAACATTCAAATTCATAGCAAACGTCCGATTACACTTTTTTTAAGTTCAATTCGTGCCACAGTATGTCGCTGCCGAGTCAACATTTGATATAAATTTGAAAAGAGAATCGCAAATGGTAGTCTTGCCATGTATATAAGTTCGTTGTTGCAAGATTGTGTAAATTTCTGGCACTCAAAAATTTTACACGTAATATTTTGTATGAATTTGAGTGTATATCGTTTTCAATAAACGCCTTAGGGTTTATTTTTAGTAATAGGTCCTATAATTCTTATTACACTTGAATTTTGGTTTCATTTGTATTTCTTATCTGAAAACTAATTTCATTGATTTCCACTGGTCAATATTAACATCATGGAAAGACGATATTGTTATAGACCGATGAATAGCTAGTTGATCTAGAACATGACGGCTTCCTTCTATTCTGTACTTCTTAGTCGGGCAAAATATGAGACTCTGCAGACCACCACCGCACATCTGAAGTCCTCAATCTGCGCAAGCACGGAAAAACACCGCTCGTTGGCATACTAAATAAAAAAAATTAAAAAATGCGTTCAAATCTCGGCGGGTTCAAGATTTTTCTTTCAAAAAATATGTTTATATGTTCATATTTATTATTAATAATTGCTTTATTTTCATTACTCGATAGAGGCTACTAAAAGCTAGGATGTATATAAATAAACCAGGGCTCGCTCGGTGTGCAAGGGGGGCACGGTGTGTGTCCCAAGAAAGCTGGGTAGCGTGAGCCGCGGGGGGCGGGCGCAGTCCCTAGTTAGCGGTGGACATACGTAAAAGTGCTGTTAACATTCTATTCCACTGTAAATTTTGCGCTTTAACATTTCCACCTGGTTCTATGATCCTTGCGCTGATTGAGGACCTCAGTTTGTTCGTTGGTTGTCTGCAAAGTTTCATGGGCAACACACAGACTGGTACGATGGAAGGTGTACCGTTCTACATATTTTCTGAAAGGACTTAGAGAATAAAGTATGATTGCGCAATTAATTCCGCAAATTCAGCATCTGTCGAAAGTGGAAAGAAAAGAATCTTGATAAGCTTGTTTAAAATCGCAGCGGTTCAAGAACTCGCCTGAATTGAACGTCGTCTAGCGTAGTACCAGTGGTCAAGGCATTTAAGGCACGTGGCTATTGTATTTTTGATTCATATACACACGAGGTTTGAATCCATAGATTCATATTTTGGCAACCAAATCGATCACGTATTAGTTGAAAGATGAAGGCAACATAATGGACGTTAGGGCTTACACAGGAGCGGAAGATGACACCGACCATCCGTTAGTGATCGGACTGATCACACAAAAGTGAGGGGAAAGTTGTACGTAAACCAGTTCTTCTTTTCTCTTCACTGTTGCATTTATTGCTCGTCTTTTGTCTACTCTCTCCAGCACTTACCACAATTAACAAGAAAATTTCGTTGGATTTGAGATACTGATAAAGGTTGTGGTGGCTTTGAGATACATATTAGGGCACAAATTTATATGTATTTACATACCTTTTGTAATACCTAGCAGACTTCTGAGTATGTGCACCGATCATGTGTTTTGGAACTCCCTGAGACAATTTTTAGCACATAAAATTACATATTTCTGTTGTTTTCACATAAAATCCAATATTTATACGATATTACGGATTTAGTGCATATTTAGTGCATATAGTAATGCAAGGTTATAAAGGTAATGAAGTTTTTCATGCTACTTAAAGAAAAAAAGTCACACATATTTGTTTTACAAGTACATATTTTCACGATTTTAGCATACAAATACATAAATATTTTATGTTGTTATCACATAAAAATCCGTACCCTAATTATAACTATTATTGCGAATGATAATGTGCCAAAATTATGAATAAGTACAATCATAATATTAATTTTTTTATAATAATTTCAAGGTGGTGTATGGTGAGCTTCTTAATATATTGGAAATCCAAAATATGTAAGTTATGAAGAGATACAATAACATTTTTATACTTATTTATATTGGTGTCCAGATAACTTTTAAATATACTTGAGATTAATTAATTCTAACTAACACATATGTTTTTGTTTTACACTAGACTCTCACTAATCCGGCCATTCCTTGCACATATTGGTGCCGGATTAAAAATCAGAAACATTCTATGAAGTTCTGCATAAAATTTAATTATTATAAACTGCTCGATAAAGTCATATTCAGTTGCAAGAGAAACCTTGTCAGGGCCCGGTAGGAGGGTCACCAGGGCTCCATACAGGTCTGGTGCTTGAAAAATATTGGAATTAGTTCAGTATTTTTATGTTGGAAATTTAGTCAATTCCCTGAAACATAAATAATAATAATAATTTATTAAAAATGCTATGAACAGCATACAAAAGATATATCCTAAAGCACTACACCTAATAAGGGTTACATAAACACATGATACATAAAATTAAATGACTGAAACAATAATTAAAATTGAGAAGTACATATTTTTTTTTTTTAAAAAAAAAGAGGAAACAGAATGAAAATTCGATATTGCAAACTAAAGAATAAAATTTACATACAAAAAAAACAAAAAACAATTAAATATACACGTCGTAGGAATTTTATTAAAACTAACTCGAGTTCATACTATTTAGTTCATACGATTAGTGTTTATACTAATATTGTGCGTGCCGAGTGCACAAATCAAGCTAGATTAATACTTTACCGGTCCAATGAACTAGATAAATTAAAGATATGATTACTTTTTGGTTATAATTCATTACCATTCGATTTACCGTATTTTTTTTGTTATACCTTGTGTGTAAAAAAAATATATAGACCTATTTACTAAAATTATGCGTCAGAACTCGAAAAGTCACTTGTTCTAGTAAATATTTACATTGCATTTTATTTGACTGCACATTACCTATGAATTGTTTACCTATAACTATATATTATTCTAGTGCACAGTAAGAGTACCAATGTGCATACTTTTCTGTAATATAATCCAAACATAAAACATAGCATTCTTATAAAAATACTTTTATACTGCTTCAATATGCTTACATTTTGTTTTGGAAGAAGTCTAAGAACCACATATTCTAACTTAGATTTTACCAGCAGTGTTGATATTGTTCCATTGATTTAAAAAGTAACCTATTAATTTTCTTGCATTTTAATAATTATTTCCAGATGAACATTAAAGTCAGTTACAGTTAAAATTTACATCTAGATCTTTGAAGCTTTAGATCTTCTTATTCGAGTTACAATAATTGCTTACATAGTAATTAGTTTTCCTCGTATACCTACTGAAAGGAGTTTTATTTGTATTTCATCTTCTTGTTTCTACACCAGTTGCCGATCATTCTACATCAGATTGCATTTTAACAATTATCTTGTAAATCATTAATTTTGCCAATTAATTTCTGGTGATCAGTATATAATTAATTAATAAAGAAGTTGCAAACATATTTTTTTTTTCAACATCAGTCATTGATATAGACTTTAAATAACAAGGGACCTAGCTGCGAACCCTGAGGAATGCCTTTGATAATTATGCCGTTAGTAGAAATGGTGTTATTTAGTTTCATTTGAACTGTTCTATCTACGAGGTAACTCTTGAACCAATTAATATATAATTGTGTCGATAAACACATTTCACTTAACTTGCCTAATAAAATTTGGTGATCAACGGAGTCAAAAGCCTTGGAATGATCGATATAAATAATATTGTATTGTTCACGTTTCATTATATACAGGCACTTTTGTATCAAACTAACAGCCTGTAGTAAAACTGACTTATGTTGTCAATTGGGATGTTGGAACAATCTCTTGCAAACTTGTGTGTGTGTGTGTGTGTGTGTGTGTTTTTTTTAAATATTCCTTGAAAGCTTCAGAGATCTGTAATCGTCATTCACATCATGACTATCTATTTACAGCTAAATAGCTCCCTAGCTTTTATTCCGTTTATTAAAATGTATCAAAAAATATCTAGGATTACTACGTAGGGTCAGTTCTACAATCGACCGCTAAACTTCTAGTGAACGCTATTGAGGCCGTCTTATTTTGGCCAATGGGAGTACGCAATATTAGAGTTGGCCTCAACTAAGCGCTGACAAGAAGTTTAGTGGTCGATTGTACCCTTAAGCTGTTTCCTAACACCTTAAAATAATTATTTCTAGTGCTTTTATATTTGTGTTTAATTTGCCTCCTTAATTCAGAAAATGTGTTATAAATAATAAGAAGAAATACAATGATCAAGTGGCTCATGTTGCGGATTTCGGATCTGTATTGGAGAAGTATGCGAATTCGAGCCAAACTGGCGTCCAACCTAACTAGGATTTTCTAAGATTTTTCCTCAATTTCAGTAGGCAAATGTTGCTGGGATGATTCTAGATAAATGTCCAGGCTACTAACTTCCTCATCTCTGACTGGTTTAGACCATAGCTGTCGTTTGGACACAATAATAATACATTTCCAAGAACACTGGAGGATCTTAATCATTGTAGTTAATGTGAAAACTTTTCTACCAGGTTTGGTTTGTCAGTTTTTATATCAGAAGTTTCACAAAATAACCAACAGAGGTGAGAAAGATCGTCGTCAAAATGTACAATTATTAAAAAAAATAGCTAGAATTAGCATGTCTCTCTCTTCAACCAAAAAATACAATATTTATTATTATGTTCGGAACTGGAATAAAAACATTTACTATAAGAACACTTAATGATAAATTCAGGGACGTATCTAGAATTTTGTTTCGAGAGGGTCCCAGAATTAATTTTTAAAAGAGGAGAGCACAAAATTTTGAGCATTTGAAATATTGAGGTTGACTATACGAAAACGTTTCTACATTGGAATCAGTGGCAGGAAATGTCCAAGTGATATAATTGTTAAAAATAACGTTGTCGTCGTTAAAATAAGGGATTGAATCACTTATTTTAAGGTACCGTTATGGTAACTTGAGTTCATTGGTGACACTATTGTCAGTAATTTTTACGTAGATACATTATTTTCAGTGTCTGTATACTACTGTATCTGAAGAATAAATTTATAAATACCAGATAACTCATTGATTATCCAGTGAAATAAGTTCTGTACCTCAAAGGTAAAATGTCGGGTGTCAGAAAAATTTAAATTTACAGGAGAGAGCAAAAACAACTGAAAAATGGCACTCACTTCACTTGGAGAACAGATGTATCTCCTTAACCATAATACTTAGGACTACCAACTTTTTACCATAGAATGGTGTAACTTTAGTGGCCCCAAAGTTGACCCGACGTTTTACCTCTGAGCTACAGAATTTAAAAACGATATAAACAAAACAATGTTAACATAGAGACAAATATAAAAATATTCAAACGTGCATACACAATTAAACTTACCGAAATGGAGCAGGAAATATCAGAGCCTCTAGCATTGAACAGAGAGTACATTTCTTCATAATTGACAATGATTTTCACGTTGTAAGCAGCTTGCGAAATCAAGTTCACACGAAACATATTAATAAAATTCTACTTTCACTACACACACGAAAATTAATAAGTCATTGGATACGGAAGGTTTATAAGTTTTGTTAATAAATATTGATCAAGGAATTTCAATTTAAAGTACTAAGTTTATTCTCCTGTTTCTCCTCGCCAGAGAATCTAAAACTTCGTATGCAGAAATATCCAAGCCCCAGTGTGCAGACATCAGAGCGAGACCACTGAGGCGTTCATCTGTTGTCCTATTCCTTAGATATGTCTTTATTCTCTTTATTGATCAAAATGACCTCTCTGCACTAGCGGTGGAAACTGGAAGAGTACTTAGTATTTTCAGAAGGGAGTGAATAGATAGATAAAGATTACTTGGACATACAGCCAATGTCTCTAACGCATTCCTTGCTTTGTATAGAAGATAATCTGTTTCTATCTTTGAGATGGAGCAGTCATAGTACAGATTCAACCCCTTTTGCTTCGTCGTAGCTTTCTCAGCAACATTTTTCGGAAGCAGTACATCACATACAGCATGTCTTTGTTTTGTTCGAATCGCTTCTTTAAGTTTGAAATCAAATCTTCAGCGCAGGGTATGAAGAAAGCTCGCCGAATGTAGTCTTCGATGGATCTGTTGACTTGCCAAACGTGGAATTTTCAGCTCACAGCCAAATAACTCCTGTAATAATGCAGAAGCTGTTTGGTTCACTTTTGCAATATTGTCTCCAGTGCTTCTTCAAATGTTATGTGTGTTTCACAAAGGGAGACTTACAATTACTAGGGTACTTAACGACACATTAGCAACTAATTTATTTAGGCTGTATTTGTACCAAAATGTAAGCAAGTAGCAAACACACCAAAGCAGTATCGTAACTACGAAATTATATCCCCACAAAAATAAATAAATAAGGATGGGGGATCTCTCCTCATATCTGCCTAATATATTATGCAATGGTTTTTGGAGCTTTGAGCTCAAGGTCTATCCACACGGCGGGCCCATTACTTATACGCCACTGCAGAGAAATGTTGTAAATGTTGATTTCCCTCCTAATTCGCAACATATTTGTTGTTTTTTTTAAATGGTGACTGCCATCTACAAAGGAATTAAACACTGACGATTGTATAAGGTCGGAGATAGTTTCGGAGGGGGGCGGGTCCTATGATCCCCCCATTAAATACGCTCCTGTCATAAACTATTTTGTATTGTACGAGTTCCTATAGCGTTTTGAAATCACGCTTATAATAAGTGTGAGTACTTAAAGACAATGTATGATAAGACGACAGGAAAGTTGGCGCCAATGTTAAAACAAATTTCTTATACCAAAACACTGATAACAAGGATTTTGAGCAGTAAGATGAATCTAGTAAAAACTAACGTATAAACAAAATATTCGTAAGAGTACTTTGAGAGATATGCTCGAAATTCTATCTTGCTATGGAAAGGTGCCTATTCATGGACAAAACAGCTATTATTAGTTATGTGTAGACTCTCACCATTATTGATTTCAGGCTCAGTGACCTCTAATTTACTTGACCGTTTTAATTCTGGTGGCTAGAATTTGGCAGGTCCTCTTTCACTTGGTTATCTCTATCCATTTTAAAATATCATACTAGCGTCTCAAGTATAACAAATAAAGTGAAAGTTACTTCAGATTTCATTTGAACGATCTTGATTAATGACGTAGTTTTTAATTGGGTGACTCATGTGACTGTACATTATGGTAGGCACTTTTCGATTGGTTAACTTTCTTCATTTAAATAATTCACTTGCATTATGTTGTGTCGAGTAAACTAGTTTCCCCCCTTGCTGTAATTCAAACAACATCATCCTTACTTAACCGTCGCTCCCTTTTGTATTCCCATCGTCCATTTTAATCTCAAATATCTAGCGAGTCTTTCAGAGAATCCTCTCCGTGGATGCGGGTTGTCTCCTTCTTGGTGGTATATATTTTTTATCTCTCTGGGTATTATAAAATTAAATTTCATATGTTATTATACGAGATTCCGTGTTACGGAAGTTTGGCTCCGTGTTATTGGCATGAAGAGGTAGCAACTTCGACTTGAATAGCAAGTAGAGTTGAAAGGATGTTCCGCTGTTGTCGTTTTTCCTCCTTTTCTTCGTCTGGGTATAGGTGAGCGCGGTCCTAAAGCAATATACCCTTGTCACCTTACCCCAGGCTTCAGGAATGACATGCCTTGTATATACACAACATTTATTTTTTTTAAAAAAAACGAGAAAATTGACAATCTTATACATGACGTATCACTATACGTCATAACGTGTCCATAGCGATGGCTTTACCTTATGTTTGTTGGTAGGCGTGACTTCAAGATATAAAGGCATTATATATAGGTATTGTATTTGAGAATTTTGAGGAGTAATACTGCCCCCCGGTTAGCTTAATTACAAAAAAAAAAAAACTGGTTACAATCAGAAGTGTTCATTTTCGTCAAATCTTTCCCTTTTCCATGTTTATCGCTTCATCCTCACTCCGACTTACACTCAACCTTCTGTTTCAACTTCACTTTCATTCTCCCTATCATGTTTCAATTTTTGTCCTCATTGATATTCACCCAGAGCTGAGACGGGTCATTCAGGTGAAGTTTAGAACCGGGTCACCGGGTCTGAGACCCGATTTCGATCTGGTGACCCGCAGGGAAAAGCAGAGTTTTTTATTATTTTCTTATTATGGACTGTTACGATTGAACATTGTTTCTTTTAACGGTGACCGTGAATGGGATGTTACCCCCCAGACTACGAAAAATATAACGCCGTAAAGATCCTATCAATAGTAATAACATCGAATTCGAATATAACCGAAAAGAAAGAAAAAATACCCCCGAAGGTGTGCAAATAACTCCCTCTTCGGAAAGGCAATTCTGCAAGGATTTGCAAATCTCGGAACTGACTTATTCCACAGGAACAAAACAGGTCAAATCGGGTCGTTACAGGGTAATTGGGTCATATAATTGATTCACCGGATCAATTGAGTGAAGATTCGATTATCGTGTCGCCAAGTCACTGTCAGTCTGGTCACCGGATCATCTATGTACGGGTCACCGAAAGTGACCTTCACACAGTTGACCTTCACACAGTTGAAATCAGGGATGGTAAACGAAACCAAATTCAGCTAAAAGAAACCGAATTAATTTGGTTTCTGTTTCTCGAAACCAAAAAAGAAACCAAAATGTTCCACAAACCGAAACCAAAAACTGTGAAAGAATCCGAAACCAAATTTCAACTGAAACCGAAACCAAATTCTGAAAAAGAATCCAAAAGCAAGTCAGCTAAAAGAAACTGAACTATTTTAGTTTCTGTGTCCCGAAACCGAATGAGAAACCAAACACTATTCCAGAAACCGAAACCAAAAGTTGTGAAAGAAACCGAAACCAAATTACAACTGAAACCGAAACCAAATTCTGGAAAAGAAACTGAAATCAAATACAGCTAAAAAAAAAAAAAAAACGAATTACGTTGGTTTCTGTTTCTCGAAACCAAATTAGAGACCAAAAGATTGCAGAAACGGAAATCAAAAATTGTGAGAGAAACTGAAAGCAAATTACAACGGAAACTGAAACCAAAATGCAGCTAAAGGTTTCTG
>JAGDQP010049151.1:0-14572 GCA_022664845.1 Lepisma saccharinum | reverse complement strand
CCCAACGTCATACAATGATGAAATTTCACACAGCGACGTAAATCGGGCGGCAATACAACATTATATTTTTACTTTCATACATTTTTATATGTATATAGTTTAAAAACATATGTTAATGTGTTGTATTTCTCACTTCTGTAGCCTAAAAGAAATACTACCCTGCACCGGGGCTCGTTGGGCTGGATGCAGAACACTTTGGGACCTGTTCCACAAATTATTAGCTCGAGAAAAAGTATTAACACCAAAATAACACCTAAAGTATCATTTATCAAAATAGATTGCATTAACACTTTTATATCAGAAGAGAAACTTAGACAAACTAGTTGCTATCGGCAATCCACGGGGTTGATCGTACGGGATTATATAACTGGAATTCGGTGTTAAGAATGACCATTCTGTCCTAAAATATATTACGCACAACCAATTCTCGCTTAGGGTATTCTGGGGGAAATATCGCTATTAGCAGAAAATGCACTACTTGCTTTATAGGCTGTAACGATGCTTTTCTCTGGTAAAAATAATATAGCATTAGTTTCAGCATGACGATGGCTGATAACCAGTTTGTTCTATCCCCACTCTTATTAATTTTAGAGTTATCAGTAGTACAGTACAATGCCCTATGTCCATATGCCTACACATCCTAGTGACTGTACAGTCCTATACCCTTTCAGTAGCTCTCAACAAGTAGTATCGTTATGTTCTATGTCCATTTTGCACGAATTATTTAATATCATTTTATTCTATATGCACGAACCAATGTTAAAGGCCTTAAAAAACTATTCAATTCCAGAAACCAATCTGAGGTAATCATTTCGATCGTGTGGCTATCCAGCAGTAATAGCGCTTGCACGTCGAAGTTAGTTATTGTTTGTCCAGTATATTGTGCTCAAGAAAAGCAATTGCTAGTGGTACTCCTGTCTCAGAAAAGTTGGACGTGTACCGAGCTGAACGCCAGCAGAAACTGAGAAACAGAAAATTAGAGATCGCAGTTCATCCTCTCCAATTGTGCCATGCCACTCAGTATCGTACTTCGTTTCTGATAGTATCAAGAATGTACGAACTTTATGTCGAAAAGTGCGAAGCTGAAAGCTGAGCTCCATGTAAACTGTGGCTATATCGCTCAATTTTCAACAACGAGTTTAATCTATCCTTTTTTAAAAAGGATCTGCAGTGTGCGAAGTTAAATCATTGTTTAAAAAAAAAAATGGTTCAACAGACGAAGAAAGGATGACATTTGAAAAACATACAGCTAAAATAATTGCCGTCAGTGTAAGTGCGTTGTGCATATTATTAAAAATACATGACTGATTTCCGAATGGCAAAGAAAATGATATTACGGTCCCATTCCTTTGTGTCGCAAAATCGAAATTATTTAATGACATCTGCTCTTGTGGCTCATGAAGGAAAACCCAGGCATCAGTTTCGTCCAGAAGTTCCTGAAATCTGGACACAAATTTGTTCAGGAAGTGAATAGCATGCATGCTGTAATTGATGGAAAGCTGAAAGTTCCACATGAAATGCACAGCCCAGTGTCATTCTTAAAGTTCTTCAAGAAATGTTTTCCCACGTACGTTTTTGTACTGCTGAAACAAAGCAATTCACCACTTCAAAAGACTTGTCAGTATATGCATGCACTAAGTGCTATTCCTTTTGTTCTGTGAAAGTATTAGAGTACTTCTTTGATCACATTTGGTTCAAGGTAAGTTGTACAAAACCTGCTAATTTTGTTGAGGTTACAGTATTCAAGAAACGAACTTCCAGGTCAAAATGCAATCATGCTAGGCTTACAGCAGTTTCAACCAAAGTTGTTAAAGGTTAAATATACAGTGTCAGCTAAAAAGAAAAGGATATACGAGCTGATTTTCGTACTTGGTTGTAGAGAATGTTGCGTTTTAAGAAACAATTTTGAAGAAAAATCACTGATGTTTCAGTGTGTGTGTGTAATAGCTCATATTTTCAGTAGTGGTCTTCATCGTTTTAATATATTTTGTTTAGTCAGTAGAGTGGATGTGGTTTGTGTTCGTCCATTTATTTTGTAGTTACCTCTGATATTGCTCTTTTGATTGAAATCTACTCATTATATTCGTGTTTTTGTCAATGAGATATTTAGACACTTGTAGATCATTTGCTGTTCGGCAACAATAAAACGTGGACTTGGAACAAATAGGTTCTTCATTGAATTGGTATCACATTAAGTCAAATTGTTCTATCTCCAACGTCGCCCCACCCCCTTGTATCATGCAACAGGGCTTTCACATGCACTAATATTTTCAAGCCAGACAACCCTCAATATAATGGCAAACAGTGATACTACTGAAAAAATGTAAAGTTCTCTATGAATTCTTCTTCTTTTTTTTATTTTCAATGTTCATTTTCGAGAAAAGTCAAGAGTAAAGATAGAAGAAGTTGGTTCTCAGCCCTTGATGAATGTAAACAATGAAAATATAAAGGAGCCAAAGCAATCAGAAACATAGAAAAGTAATTGCAGAATAAGTAATTTGTTCTTCAGAAACGCCTAACACCTCCGCGGAAAGAGACCCCTAAGCTTTCCCCACTTAAGGCATATTGCTATAGTTGCCTGTCAGATTGAATGTGACTGATTCGATTTCAAACCGTCCAGGGTGGTCCACACGACTGTCTCATTCATATTTTCTGTATGAGATCTACGTGAAAAATTATTAGATTCATATTTTCTTTTAACCCCCCCCCCCAAAAAAAAATCCTTCAATTTATAACCTTTTAAAATAGCCAGCCTCAGCACGGGTAGTTGGAAAAAGCAAAAGTTAGGTTAACTTTTAAAGTTTATTATTGAGAAACTAATGTACTTAGTAACATAAGCTGAATGATAGGAAGAAAACAAAGTAGTGTGCTTCAGTGGAGGAAAAAATTCCCCTATTGCTCCAATATGACTCGCGCAATTAACTCGCAATATTGCCAACTTTTGATTTTTTTTCTGACTTTGGATATTTTTTTGTTTCTTTACCCATGGTTATATGACCGTCTGCTTCCAACATCATAAGCACTTCTATAATGTTCCTTAAAACTGTAAATGTTTGCGTTTCTGATTATTACGTCTCAAGTTACAGCGTTATAAAAAGCTGAAAACCTCATTAAGTCGTCGTGTTTGGACGTTATTTTCTAAAAAAACTTTTAAAAATCTGTTTTTTTAAACTGGTATTCGAGAAGTGCCTGAACATTAATATCCTCTTTACCGTTTGTGTGGCCCCGAGCTCCTAACCTTCGGAATTAATGATTGACAGTTCGATCTTTGTACTCGGTGACACTATTGATTTTCTGTGGTTATAAATGGACATTTCAGTGTTATGTATCATGTTTACTATTGCTAACTTACACACAATAGCATATACTCTGACCATCCATTTCTCATTACAAATATACTGCTTCAAAAATTTTAGGGGAAAAAGAATAGAACTCCATCTATGGAAACTGTCCAGCAAGTTCAAACTTGTTCAAGGAATGACATAATTTCATCAACAACCACAGTAAGCAGTTCGCTACATGACTGATGAGTATGTCAACATCGTACTTCTTTTCTGTGTAGCCACTGGAATAGTTGTGAACTGATGACAGTTTTCTAGTCTTTTGTGATCCTACCTTGGTTGCGAGTATTAAACATCTGCGACAAGTTGCATGAAACTTTCTTTCTTTAAATCATGATTCATTTATTCATCCGCTGTATCCTTATTGAAGTAATAATAACACAAGTATTTGAACAATTAGTGTTAAGCAATTCTTGAATATTACTTGAATCAGTGGTAGTTTCTCATTAACAGACATTTATGTGATGAAACGCATGCAAATACTGAAAAAAAATGTCTTGATGCATTTGTAAAAAAAATATTACTTTTATGTTGATAATTATAATTTAAATTATAAATTTCCAAATTATAATTTATCATTTTTAAAATTATAATTTACCAATAAGTTATGCACACTTAAAGTTTCATATTTATCGTTTGGCTATTGTAACGTATTTATTAGCGTTACGAATAGTACTCTTATACTATGTGTCATTCAGCAAATCAACATACATTTTATATCCAAGAGAATAAAATACAACGTACGTATTTTTTTGCTGTCTACATGATTTTCAGTTCTTCCTTTTGTTGTTTCGCTGTATTGGTCCCTTCTTGAACTTTTGACCATCTATTTATAGCTCCATAAGTTAGCAACACTGATATCTCATGTGTATATCATTGGCTTCCACTACGCCTGCAGTCTGTTTCCATAGGAAAGGCAAATCTAGTGTAATTTGAAAAACTAAAACTTTCTAAAGGTCTGACAACACTGACTTCGTCCTATGACACAAATATTTTGTTAGTTGAACACATTTCCTTCTTTTTTGGATCATTTTCGTGTTACGGGTGCCAAGTTTGTATATGGGATCTAAAATCAACTACCAGAAATGTATACTGTCCCCGAGTACAAAAATCGAAATTTCAATATTAATTGCGAATGTTACAGAAACGATAAAAAGGATATTAATGTTCAGGCACTTCTCGAATATTAGTAAAAAAATCAGGTTTCTAAAATGTGTTTTTTTAGAAAATGGCGTCCAAACATGACGCCTTAATGAGTTTTTCAGCTTTTCATGACGCTGTAACTTGAGATGTAATGATCAGAAACTCAAACACTTTACAGTTTTAATGGACATTATAGAAGTGCTTATGATGGTGGAAACAAGTGGTCACATGACCCATGGGTACAGAAAAAATATCAAAGTTAGAAAAAATCACATAAGTTGGCAACATTGCAAGGAAATTGCGCAATTCCTATTCGAACAATAGAGGAATTTTTACCCTCCACTGAAGCACGCTACTTTGTTTTCTCTATATCATTCAGCTCATGCTACTAAGAACATTAGTTTCTCCATAATAAACTTTTAAATTTGACTTTTAAAATTTTCCTTTTTCGAACTACTCGTTCTGAGTCCGGCCATTTTGAAAGGGTATAAATCGATGGAAATATTTTGGGGGTAAAAAGAAAAAAATATGGGTCTAATAATTTTGCACGTAGATCCCATGTAAAAAATATGACTGAAATCTGAGACCACGATGGGACTATTTTACTCTTGCCTGGACGATTTGAAATGGAATCAGTCAAATGCAAAATATCCTAAACAAGGAAAGGAGTACGAATTATAACTAATAACGGGACACATTAATTTCAATTTGACGAATGGTTTATTTACGATCAAGTGATGATCAACTTAGCAATGCAAGAGGCCTTCTAAGAAGATTAATAATCTAACTAAATATGACCAAGCAAAAGAACGTATCAAATCAACCGAGCTGTTGCAGTCAAAGGATGATTTCACTCATGACTTTGATCGTAGATACTTTCAGTGAACACGCAGCTCAAAACGATTAATTAGATGGATATCATTGCCGCTAATTTCAGATAATGGTATGCATTCGATTATTCACTCCACTCAAACCACTCACCTTGACAAAATGGCACCACTACGTGCGTCCACGACCCTCACCACAAAATAGCCGAAGATTTAGAAAAATATTCCAAAAGTTATTTCCAAATTAAGTGTTCAACGAATATGTTAAATTATGTAAAATAAAAACAAATCCAAATAAACGCATCTACTATTTAAACCATTAGAAACGGAATCAGAAAACCTTCAAATCTAGTGAACAACCTGATATTTCTATAGCATCCACTCCCAACATCTTTAGACGTTTGAAAGAAATATGAAATGGTCTTTACCATAAAATACTGGTGGGTACTACTGCCAGAGTGTTCAAGTAACCCTATAACTTTATCACCCAAATTAATTATTTTAGATATAATTAATTATAATTAATCTATTTTAATGTCCGACAACTTCCCTGAAAACAGTGAAAAATTAAGAACTAGGGAATTATTTTTATTTATGTGAATACGGCAAATTACTTCCAAATTTTACTGAAGTTCTTTTCGTGAACCTATTTCAAACTTATTTACTTTTACTTAATTTAAAACAGGCCCCCTTTTAACCCCAAACTACCAATTAGCCAAAATTGCTCAGGTGCAAATGAACCATAGATATTCACTTTCGCAACTTTTCAATTTAAACGAAACAAGAATGCATAACATTTTACGACAGATGACGATTATCGATCGTCTGCATTAATCCCGTACTAAGTACGAACTTCAAGTTTAATTTACTTCAATGTAAATTGGAAACTTGCAAAATTAAACGCTTTATTTGTTTAGTTTTAAGGAGCATTAAATACTTGACTTAAATGTTATTTTAAAACTATGTACGTTACCTGCAACTAAACACGAAGTTATGTCACTGTTGACTAGCGATCACTTTCACATAAGTTTTATTTATTCGCGTCGATTACGCGTCTGCTTTATAAAGAAGGCTTACTTCATTTTTAGAATGTTGAGTAAATCCTGGCCTGAAAAGATAATAACAAAACTGAACTTACTCTCTTTGCAAGTCCAATCGTCGATCTACCCATTCTTTGCGAAGGAATATGTCGACGACAAAGAAACGCGGTATAACAGGAACAGCATTAGTATACCGTTGTTCGACGCTGCTCCTACAGGTAGAATACCATCACAGAAACTGGCTTTGGTTCCCTCATAATGAAATGCCTTCCATACATACGACCGATTCAAGCCCCACCAAACCGTTCCTCTCGCAATTTGAAGAATTATCCCCCTTTTGATTCACAGGTTGTGAAATTATTAGCTTTGGTGGTCATGAGATTGGGCTTCAAAAGTAAATATGATTAGACAAGAAAATTAAGGATTTTCTTCTATCTCAATATTTATTCTTTATTTCAGGTTTATGCTATCGCTGGATTGAGTGTAGCTGTTATTGTCTTTGCAGAACTTACAATGTTCGGTAACATATCTGCTTCTGTATCGGGTTCAATAACAATTTCATTTCTTGTGTATGCCTCGTTTGCTATACTGAGTACTTCCATTGGCCTCTGTGGACTCGTATCCAGATCTATTTTAATAGTGGTAGGTAAATTAATTTATATATGAAGGTAAATAAAAAATATCCATGTTATCCATAACGTGCTTCAAGTTTGTCGCACTACATTCTGCACTCGCATGCTATAATGTAATAAGTACTCTTGTAGTTTTGTTACTAATGAGGAAGGGTGCCCAGGTATAACACGCCGATCTTAATGAAACTTATATAGTGGACAATAGAGGCCAAATAAAGAGACCATATTTTTTATATATATCGACAACCGTGGGGTTTAAGGGGTCCAAAGCCTCCCTCTAACTTCAATATTGCACATAAATTGTGACAGTGAAAACCACAGAAATACATCTACGATTTAAATGAAACTTATACAGTGGATACTAGAGACCAAATAAAGAGACCAGCATATTTTATATCGGTAACCGTTGGGTTTAAGGGACAGAAAGCATAGAGGGAAATGAAGATAGCACATATATTAATTACGTCTGAAATTAATATTGCAAAATATGGCTCACCCCACATCCGACGAAACTGAACTCGCCAATAGCATCCAGGATATGATAGCCGCATGTATGAAAGGGTCTCTACCAACTTACGATACCACACTTCAGTTTTATAGGGGCTGCTGACATGCAAGAACCATATGCTATTCAAGACGAGAGAACTATACGAACAATGGAATGGAATATATCGGGACCTGTGATGAATGGAAGTAACCAGTGAATTTGAAATACAAACGAAGGGCTGTCAACTACTGGAAGAGTGTAAAACGTAAGTTCATGTCTTTAAGCAACATCATGACAAAGTACAAGAGAGTTAACTCGAGAAGTCAGTTGTACCGCTGTGATTCTGGAGCTACATACAGAGCCAAACTGCATGAGGTGTCGCGTGTTGTGCTTCAGTCTTTCAAAACTTCCCTTGCTGCACACATAACATTGACGTTGACATACAACCTTGGGCTCTACAAGCAAGCTGGGAACATAATCTCCATTCCTGCATCCAGAAATTGGTTATTGACATTTAAGCATGCCAAGAACATTGTATCACGAAATGTGACATAGCTAATTACGACGACGCGTCTCGAACAAACCACAGAAGACAAAGGAACAAGTCCAAACTTCATTCAACTATTGCAAGAAAACATTGTAGCAGAAAATGTTTATAAATCGGATCAGAGTTGATACCAATTGGAGATGCATAGCGGTCGAACTTTAGCCCTCCGGGGATCAAAAGATGTGGAGACTGTGGTGCAATCAGTAACCCATACAATTCAACCAACTGTTTCTGCAAGCGGTACGTTACTGTCGCCCTTGTTCATTGTTCTTCAGGAATTTAGTGGGGACTTTGGCCTGCGAATGCAAGAAACATTGTTCCGTTCTGCAAACGTACATATGGCTGCATCACGTTCGGGGAAGCTTACCAAGGAACACTTACTCCTGTGACTACAAAATGTGTATTTCACTAACCTGACCAATCGTGTGCTCCTGTTAGATTCTTGGCCGGGCAATTGTGAAAGGGATGTGCAAGATCTCACCCTAGAGGGAATAACAATGACACTGCAGACTATACCAAAAGGACACAACCTTTGGATGTATACGGTGCTCGATTGTGGAAAGAGTTTGTCGCAAATTTTCAGACATTGTTTTGTTGGAGATATCCAATTTAATTATAGGATGCGTTATAACATTATCAAATTACAATCACTTGTTCATATTCGATTTCCTTCTCCACGATTTCACCGTGCATTTCAATATGCCTGGTACAAATCAGGGTACATTGAACAGCAACCACCACCATTTAAAATGCCTGTTAATTTTCGTTTCAACAAAAACGAAAAACTAACATGTGACATGTGGTAAAGTTGCAGTCAGAAGGTGCTGTTAGCGCAAGCAATCGCTGTGTTTAAAACATTTTTTCAAGAGTACCATTATTGTGACAATTCTATTCAATAAATCATGCATATGTTCACGAAGAGTGGATTTATTATTATCTTGAAATAGTTTGGCCCCATTAAACCCCACAGTTGCCGATATGAAAAACACAGGTCTCTTCATTTAGTCTCCAGTGTCCACTGTATTAGTTTTATTTAAATCAGAAATATATTTCTGTGGTTTTCGCTGTCACAAAATAGGTACACAATTGAAGTTGGAGGGGGATTTTATCCCCATTAAAACCCACGGTTGTCGATATAAATATATGGGCCACTTTATTTAGTCTCTAGGGCCCACTGTATAAGTTTCATTTAGATCGGCATGTTACACCTGGGCACCCTTCCTTGTACGATTTAATCATAATTGCTCTATTTTTGTACTGTTACGAGGTATTAATGACCGTTCCGCTGGCAGTGTTTGCAATAAGGAAGAACAGAGAGCAGTAACCCGATTTCTCTGTTCTGAAGATGTGTCAAGAGCTGAAATTCATCGCAGCAATGCAGATCAACATGCGGGGAACGCTATATCGCGTAGGAATTTATATGATTGGATCGAGAAATTGAAAAACCTTTTAGATCCGAGAATACAACGAACTAGAAATGGACGCTATATTACTGGAAGTAATTGTTCTAATACAAACATTAGGAATAATGAAGTCTGATTCAACTTGCATATTGATTCTATTGCATTGCATTGAAATTCAGCTATAAATATATATTAAAATTGCATTACTGTTTAACATATTTTAATTTTATTTATGTTTATTCCTCACTATGTAACGTTAGACAACTATCCTAAACGGAAAAAGGATAAAAAAAAATCACATTTGTTTATACGTGCCACCTATGTTAACATCTTTGAAATAGTTTTCCTAAGTATCTTATCCAATTAAACAATACAACCATGTTCTGTTCCAAACAGACTCTATTTTAATTGCTTGATTTTGTGAAGTTAGGCAACTATGCCGAAACTATCCTAATGTAAACTATCCTATTATGTTCCAGAAATATTGCACGTTCTGCATATTAGACATTTTACGATAAACTACAGAGGGCTGAAAAACAGGAAGAACAGAGAGTAAAAATGTATGTCAATCACTAAGATGGTACTGGATTGTAACATTCCAACACAGCATTTAAACTAAAATATACCTATTATTCAATACACTGCTTGTCATTAAAATGCTACATGAAGAAGGAGAGCAGAGAACAGCCCCAAATATAGCAGATTATAATGTTAAACTTAGCGCTGTCCGCACTTCGTGACAACTTGACCCCCGTGGAACGGAACTATCGAAGATCATTCCCTATGGGCCCACCTTGGGCGTGAGGAACGGCTGCAACCCGGCGAGACATACAAAATATAATGTCCTGGGTTAAAACAGGCCATTCGCCTTCGACACATTGCCATAAACCATCAACTGAAGTTGGGGAGATCGCTGGTACGAGAGGTAATGTGCAATCATGGAACAGACGTGTTCAATCAGCAAGAGATCAGGTGAACGCGAAGGCCAAGGAAGCAGGGGAATAATGTGTCCAGCCAGTAAGGCTAAGAAATCACGTGACACATGCGTACGTGCGTTATTCTGCTAGAATTTAATCTCGACAGTGTATGCTGTAAAAGAACTAGAGTCAGGACCAACGCATTGTTGATGTTCTGTTGATTAGTCACATGTCCATAAATGCCAGGGATTCCTCCATCATTTTCAGTTCGGGTTGTGAAATGAAAATTGGGAGGGTCTCAGTGGAGTTTGCACGGTTTCTAATGATTCTTTACCGTAAAATTTTTAAAATTTGGAGATTGCTCGTTAGTATTTGGGAGCAACCCGCCAAAGACTCGTAATTTTACAATACCAGCAAAAACTTTGTTTTTTGATATTATTTTTGCATGACAAAGGATGTCGGAATAACTGATCAATGTGTGTGAGACACGAACGCTTACGGAATCTAATCGCATCCTATACAGTAGCAACCGGTGCCGGACCGACCCGCCAACGCAAAACCAAAGCCTTGCTCATCCTAGTGCCACGGTACTAACAGACACGGATGCATCAATCACAAATATGCTATACAAATACGTCCCGCTCTGCCAGACAATTTAAAACTGTTCCTGGGGACACTACATAGTGGGCCAGAAGTCAAAAGTAATTTTTGGGACATTGATACTGCTCAATTATTTTACGGCACGCCATAGCCAAGCAACTGATCTTCACTTTTCCCCACATTGAAGGCCAGTATAAATCAAACGGATGACGTAGTAGCCCATTGAAAGTTACTTATAAACGCGCCCTACAGATATATCCAAGCATTTGGGAGGCGAGCGAGGAAATCGAAGGCTTGGTGAAAGCGGTGTGTGTGTAAAAAGGAAGGATGTTTCCACATGGGAAATGTACTTTCGGGTATACACTTTGTAGTGTGTGTTAGTGAGCCAAGAATAATTCTGGTATATGTAGTTAAGTGCGCTCTGAAGTGAATATGGGGAAAGCGAGAAATTCCATAATGGTATTAACAACAATACAAAAAGTTTCGCGAACTGTCTGTGGATTCAAACCTGCGCTGGTTTACGGACTAACTTATTCTCTTTATTGGCCTTGAAGCAGATTTTGCTTTTACGTGCCCCTCTTGCACTTACAGATTAGTTGCAGTCTGAAACGGCAGCCCCTATAATGTGAACGGACCTGTGTTAAGTGGTATGGATACGGCGTGTCGGGTCTTTCAGAACTCAACTTTGCCCTCATCCATCACTGGAGTCAACAGAGAATTTATTTATCGTTTTTCGACAATTCTTACAGCTTTATCTTGTGAATTCGTGGTCGAGGTTCAGGAGTTTCGAGAATATGCCAAAGTAACATTGAAGATGTGTATATCGATTACACGAGAAACTTTATCCTTGGTGTTATATGCATGTTACAGCTCACAAAATCCTGATACGTGGTAGTAAAGTACTTGAGAATGATGCTATATGAAGATTCATAAGAGGAACGGCATAAAATGTCAGGAAGTGCCGGGTAGTTCATTCTAGTAAGTGTTTCCGCAAACAAGTTTACGTAATGTGCTGAACCGTTTCTGCTCACTGCTCATCCAGTTGTAAGTTATCTTTCCAAAAGGCCGATGATAAAGGGGGATTCACTTCCCGGAAGAGGTTAATAATTTACTACAGTTGCGGGAGTTTGATTAAACTGAAGACGACAACAGCAACTACGGCGATGGTCATGATGATGAGTCTTCTTCTATAGCGGTTACTGCTCCTACTGATTTTGCCTTGTGATTTTAATGCGTCAGGATAATGATTATATTATAATTGTTATTCTATTTGGTCGTGTATTCACACTAATAATACATATTTTGTCGTTTCATTAAAATTAACGTTTTGTATCATTTACCGTCAGTCTTTGTGTTTCATTTCTTCATACACTTCCGACCCATCATAAAATCGATCACTTTACGCGTGTGAAGTTTCTTAGTCCAGCGAAAGGAATTTTGTCTTTCTAGATTTGATTTCTGACCCACTGTGCACTGGACTCTGTGAAGCATCCGCCGGAACCAAGAACAAAACAATACCATTGAATAGAGTTCTATTCAATGCACTGTACACACGACACAAACAAATGGGAACACAACAGAATTTCTAGCAAGATTTGTATAATGACAAGCTGAAAGTAATTACTTGTTTTATTTTCTCTCTCTCTCTCAAATAATCGCAATATAGTGATAACGAACATCTATTGAACAAAACTTGTAAGTAGGTCAAGCATAATCTAGGTAGCAAGGAAGAAGCAAAGCATGACCTTCCAACAAAACATTTTAAGAATCATAATAGTTTATTTTCAATTACGTTTAGTTTTCAATCAAAATAGAATTATTAAAGAATCACTATATTCCTTCCGAGTTTGGCTTGAAACAGCATAAAATGTCTTTTTAATTACAGTGGCTAAACATTTGAGGAAAAAGGAAGTGATAAAGTTTTCTGGCTGATACAAGAAATAGCAAGTTTCTAGTTAATAATGAAGGCACTTTTGGGACCATAGAAAACCGTATCCATATTTTTACCCAATGCGTTAGTGGCGCAAATTATCAGGAACTTGTTACTTCTCTAGTGAAGATCTTGACAAAGAATGAGGGAGCTTTGATATAGGGATTTCAATGTAAATCGTGTCTTTAAATTCTTAACTTCTCACTACTATCCGCCTTTTCTCATCTCCTATTATAAATTGAACACGATGGCCACATGGCTTACCTTTTGGGATCTTCGCTCCATAAAGTTTCTAAGAAATATTCATCGCCGTTAGATAAATAGAACAGTGAACAGGGCCGCGCCGATATTCGTTTCTTAAAATTCCTATATACAAAGTGTTTGCAGATAATATTTTTTAGTCAATATGCCTACCACCCTGTATAGTACTGATCTTTGTGATTGTTGGTTGATATGTTTGATATATGTAAGTTGGTAGATTTTTCTCGTATACGATAAGTAACAGTGCAACAAAGCTCTTATAATTTATTAGTAAATTCATTAAATATATATTGCTCTTTTTCTTACAGATTATGTACGATTGGCACGATGTTACTTTGTTGTAATTTACGTTTCATGATATTTCTAACGATGTAAGACTCGTTGTGGTTCTGTTATAATTTTGACGTTTCCTTGAGACGTGAACTTTAATGTCATTTTTCTGACTTATGCATTTATGTACAGAGTACTCCGAAAGTAAAATTGTTTCTTGAATATTTTCTCACCTAGTACTGCTTCAATCTATGTCATTGTTAGGTATTTTTACACAAGTATATAAGTCATCCTTCGATGTAGTTTTGTTGGTGCACGCTGTTGTTGTTGTTAGGGTAAAATAATTAATGAGCATATCGGGTTTCTTCCTTCTTTTTAAGGATTGTTTCTTTTTTCTAACACAAATTGGGCACGATAGACACAATTATTATTGCTTTGCATCCTTCCTTTCATTGGGTTTTCAACGATGTATGATTCATGACTCTGCAAAAATTAGAAGGGTAATCAGAAGCATGGACGTATAGGTTGAAGATTCTAAAAGAATCCTTGCAGCTGCGGAAATTTTTTAAAATGGCTGGAAAAGAAAATGTGAAATTTTAAAGGCTTTTTTGACATTTGTTTTCGAGCCATTCTTCTACCCTGACACCAACTTTCATCTCGTTACTAATTTGTTCTCTTTCCTTCCCTATGTTTACTTCCCTAACAATTATTTTCTTAAATTTTATATGCTTTAATATAAGCGCATGCAAGGCGCAACACTTGCGACTCTTGGAAAGTGAAAATATGAATGTTACGTAGGACATTCTTTATTTTCAATATTAGTTAAATCACACTTTGTCACACCATATAATGGAAATAAAATATATATACATACATTTAATACCTAATAAAGTAAACAAATGGTGTTCTAAAATGTGTGCAAACAGATTTGAGAAGCATCCAGAAGAAGTCCTGGTAAGTGCTACGTTAAAGAGAAAGCGGAAACCACATTTGAATTAAATAATAAAGAAGGTGAGAGATTTTGGTTTCCTGTAATAGACTACATCAAACTTAATCTGCTAATGAATTCCATTAGGAACAGAATGGTGCAGATATATTATTTTATGAATACTAATTCTACATGTTCTATTCATGTTCTATTTTCAATAAAACAAGCAGAGAACGGTGTACAAAA
>JAGDQP010049150.1:0-14572 GCA_022664845.1 Lepisma saccharinum | reverse complement strand
TTTGTGGCTTTGAATCTGAGTGAATTCTTAACAATCGAGTTTTGTTTGAATCATCTCTGTGTTGCTACGGAGATAGAAATTTAGTTGTTAGTTGATAAAACACTGATGACATGAAAAGTGTTTCTGGATATGAATTTTCTTTATGAATCAATATAAGGTAAAGAAGTTTTATCTGAATTGCTTCTATCATCAACTGTTTATATTCAAAAAACAGAGCGCCTTTATATCTAAAGATCATCCATACGCATAGATAATTTTTTTATATGTTCTACGTGACACTCAACTACTCAAATGAATCATACTAATTCATATACAACGTAATTTAGCCCATCTTTATAGCTTCAATATTGCGGTAGAGACATAATTTGGCATGGACATTACACTGTATTAACACGTATCAAAATCAGGCGACACAATACAGTGTGACAACACATAGATAACTGCACTCCGCTCAATTAAGTAATTACAAATAGTTGTAGGTTTAGTTCAATAGAGATTATATTAGTTTAAACAAAAATGTTAATGTGCTGTAACTCAATCACATAATAACTATTTTGACACATCATCAGCTTGGGCACCATTGAATCATTATCATACCGAAGTTCAATTTCAATATGGCTCACATCCGCATTCCTATTACTGTTTCACTGAATATGCATTCTTGGCACAGACGGCAAAAGTTACCTAAATAGCAGTATATATCCATCATTACTTACTGAGCTGTTTATCACCTAAATCTTTCAATAGATATCCCTCAAGGGTTCCAGGTTTACCAGTTCTTCTTCTTTCTCTATCATGCCTCTGTATTGTCAAATAAATCCAAATTCCTTCTTTTCTTTTTGTTTCTCCATTAAATATCTCTTCTTGCCTTGTCGAATCGTTATTTGCCCATGTTTCTGCCGCATGCTTTTCTTTTATGGCTAAGGTTTCAAGCGATTTCAGTTTCAACATCTGTTCTAGGGACTCTTAGATCTTGTGTAATTGTTAACTCAATTCCTGTCAAGAATGGTCTAGCACGTTTAGTTATATTATATTAAGCGCTTTGATTTAGTACAATCCAGTACTGTGCTGTAATAACTCTGATCCGGTTTATAGTTGTTTTCACGTTAGTCTTCGGGATTTTTCTGCTATTGCTTTGCACGAATACTTTTTTTAATATATTGTTATTTAATTTCACTTGTAGCAATCTGGTTTTACATTCGCCTGAGATTGGATCCATACCGGGTCTACCTAAAGATTGGATGAAGATTCGCTTAAGCGACTATCCAGTCAACGTAATATATTTTATTATGTTCGGTATACTATATATACCTGCTGTCGAATGTAAACTGAACTGCTTTCGAAACATCAATATGGCACCTATCTTTCTTATCGTATAATATACATTATGTCATGGGAAGCGCCTGTATCTGCCATTCCCTCGATGTTAAGAATTTCAGTTTGGTTTGAATTTCAGTAGATTATTACTGAACTTCATCCTTTAGCCCTGATGTTTCTACTCACTGGAATCGGGCGTGTGATAGCTTCTTTCTGTACTTGAAACATTGTATTGTGCCAATAACAGTATTTGCAGTTTATTGGCAATTTTTCTGTATTCATTTGACAAGTTGAGCTCTCCTTCCCATATTTATTATTTTGCCATACTGAACTGATATTTTGTTTATATCCTCCACCAGTTGTATACAAGACTGCTGCCTTACTCAAGAGCTTCGTGTTGATACACAGTATTTATAGCTTTCTTCAACATTCGACACCATCCGCCAGAGGTCTTCTTCTGAGAGAGTTCTACAGTAGTGCCAATATAATTTGATCTGTGATTTCCTCATCAGCAAAATTTCGAAACTTACATTAGTATGTTTGCCTCCTGGCATTAAGTACAGAACAAGCTATCGGTTGACCAGGATTTTACTGTAACCTATGGAATATAAACCTAGCGGATGAAATATTTACTTTAACAGGATACATTTGAAGGAATAGCTGTTCATTTCCGTATACTGCATATCGAGTATTGTCATGAGTTAATTTGTTCTTTAACTTTATTGTCAGAGCTTGGAGTGAGCTACATTAACAACACATCTGTCTTCTTACCCTCAGCCAGGTCGTACACATGACTATTAATCCTCTACCTTTCCATCTGTATATTCTCATGCTGATCAAAACTTTAGAATAACAGTTTTGCTGGAAGTCGTTTCACGTATCAATTCTTACTTTTATATATGTTACCCCATCCTTGTACACCTATTGAAGTGGTCTTCATCTGTATTTTCTTCTATCGTCGACAGATTATATTTCTAAAACAACGAGGACCCACTTAAAGATCATACACACACACACACATACAGATAATATTCTGGTAAGCTAGTGAAATACATTGATCCAATTTATATGACACATGACTTAAACAGAGTTGACTGGTTCTATGTTGTATTACCATAACCTTTCCATTCTACATTACAATGGACTGAGCGCAACAAAATATAGCGACAGGCTGCATTATCATATAGACAGCTGAACTCTGCTTCATTAAATGCATTACGACATATAATTCAGTTGGTATGCTAAGTATCATCTCTTAATTGCTTCACTCACAGATAAGACATTTGTCATAAGGGATTCCTTGGAACGGGATCATATGAGAATGATGTCCTTGACGCTGAAGGTTTTCTTTGGACAGGAATCATATGTAGAGGAATTAAAGTTCTAATTGATTAAATTATCTGATGTCTCATGAAAGATGTATGTTAATATACTCAATATAAGCTATGATGTTAGATGCTTTGTGAAGGCATATAGGCTTCAAGCTTAATGAAGGTAAATATATGATGGCATACCATGATATCTATTGGTTGCCCTGTAAGATGTTTTTATGTGTGGAGCAATTCATCAATTATGAGATGAGATTATATTATAATTATGTAAGTTTTTATATCAAAAGGTTCTTGATAATTATCTGTAGATGATCTTGCAATGAATATTGTTATTCATACGTGGAAATAGCATATAACTAATGTCGTTACCAAGCTTGAGGTATGTATAGTTACGTGCAATATATTAAGAATCTTGGAATTTGGTTGTTTTTGTTTTAGACTATTTTAGAAATTAATTTGAATGATAATTGATTCAAAAGAAGATGTGTTAGAGTGATTTAATGCCACTTAAACACGATTGAAAGTAGACTGCTTAATTAATTTATTTGTAAGTAATAATGCCTTACTTTAGTGTAATCAACTATAAGATAAAAGCAGTTAAGGAAATATTCAGCTATATTATGAAGCGATTGATGTAAAGTTGTCATAATCGTAGGGTACCACTTTCATAAATGGTACCACTTTCAGCATTGGTGTGATTTATACATTATCTATAGCAGATTAGTGAAATATAAGGATTGTATATTGTAGCTTGGTCCTTTGCGCATATGCGTCCCCATTTTCAAAACTCCAGGTGTGATGGTTTAAATACTATTGTGCAAAAAATGCCGAAAATTCAAAGGAGCATAATTGAGAGGATTTTTTTTCTAAATTGTACCACTAGTATTATAAATTAGACCGGTAATAAAATGGAAGTTTGGAAGGAGTATAAGATAAAAAGCATAAGACGATAATGTCTATGTATTTACGAGCTTCTAATGCATATGGTAGTTTAGTATTTTTTTTTAGCCTTGCTTGCAGAAACAAAACTAGACTTTCTTTAACACAATACATTCTTTCAAGCATCAGCTACTTCTATTCACTTCTACACTGGCCACAATAAAATATTTTCTTATTTGTACTTACTTTGACGCATTTGGTATGAAGCCAGGCGCAATACTTCAAACACTGGATCATACAGGTGGGGCAGAATTAAGGAAACACTTTTGAAATGCTATAAGTAGTTAATGACTGAACTCAAAGATATACCGTTTGATCTGTAATGAAGGATAACTCAATAACTTTTGTTTACTGAAGATCAATCCAAATCTACTCAAAGGTTGTTATGAAATACGTGCTTGAAGTACGCATCTCCATTTTCCAAACATTTGGCAATTTGGACTACGGTGTTTCGTACAGCTGTGTTGAGAACATCGACGATATGTTGTTCACTACATCGGTTGTTCTCTGGTTCTTCAGTTCTGGGATATTCTGCAACAGTTCTGAAAATTTCTTACTTAAATAATCCCGACAAGAAGAAATCTGGAGGTGTAAGGTTAGGGGATCTCGGCGGCCATTCAGTGTCTCCTTTAAGAGAGATCAGCTTCACAAGCAATCTAACAAGCTCTAACAAGCTCTTAACAGCTCCGTGCTTGTGGAAGCTGTGTGGGCAGTGACTCCGTCCTGCTGGAAACATATCGTGCATATATCGCCGTCGAAGATATTTTTAGGGCTCTATACCACACTCTGTCTCCCTCACTCCACATTTTCATTGATCATAGGTCGTTTTTTCTTACTGGTGATCATTCAGAATTCCTTTCACAGAAGGGCAGCAATTGTTTTTCTAGTGCGAGTGTTTTGTCCATAGCACTTTTCCGGAACTCCTTTGTACGAGGATTGGCTATTTACTCTCCAAATACTTCTCCACAGTGAACGCACGATGCTTTTTGGTACTTAGTCGCCATCTTGAATTCACGTGACACTAATTAGCGTTTCTAGCTTCCTACACAAAAAAACAACAACAAAGTTTTGAAATTAGTTTTCCTTGCCTACCAAATATTTTGATTTTCAGATCTTTATTTACAAAATTATAGCATTTCAAAAGTGTGTCCTTCATTCTGCTCAACCCTATTTCGAAATACGCATCTCGTGCTGTGTTACCTATACATTGAGTGTGCACCGTGTATGGACAGAACACGTGCTAATACACATTCCCTCTGGTTGGTAGCGCCACTATGCTAAAGGTTTGGCAAATACACAAATGGTACAATTTACATGCTGGTACAAATTATGAGACTTTACGTTACCGCTTCCTAAATCGTACCACTACCTTCTGCGTGTAAACGCATAGTACTACCTGCCATATAACAAGCTTGTAATAAAGTGCTCATTGCAACAATAATTCACCAGTCATCTCATTATCTGAGAATATCTTTGCATTCTGTGTTGTGAAAATGAAAATAATCCAGATTAATGTAAAAAAAAATCAGGTTTCCGGAAGATCTGTTGGTCTACTAAGTGAATAGTAGTTAATGATGATAACATGGTTATTTGATTCGTGTTTGTACTACATATTTAGATAGGTAGTGTTGATGGTCAAGGTCATTTTAAGTTGAGGTATGAAATTGTGGCGCTTGTTATTGTGGCGTAGTATCCTAAATCGTACCTTAACTAGTTGCTTAAATCGTACCGGTATGATTTGGGAAACTTCTGTTATTGATGATTTCTTCGTTATTTATTTCGACGAATCACTGAAAGATGGTAAAGAGAGATTGTGGCAAGTCGGAACCAGAAGATAAGTAACAAAGCTTGGTAGAATTCACGGCCGAAAATATTAGATTTATTGAGTGCTTTCGTAAATATCAAACACCGAAACTAACTCTTATGAGACATCTTATAGAGGAATACCAAAGTCACCAAAAAGGGCGTAGAAAATGAATCCGTTTGCTTCGCTTTGCCACAAGTGGCAATATAATTTTTCTGATAGTCAAGACCAAGGACTGTCCAAAAAGTGTTGTTTTCACTTTGTGCACCCTGTAGGGTGATCGCTACACTGGATTCAAAATGCCGACCAAATGTGAGCAAATTAAGTTCACTTAGAGCAGGAAAAGTTATTATAATTCAGTTGCTTATTTTATTGAAATAGTTTTGTTGTCATTGCATAGATATAAAACGAATCTTGTCTTAGTCGTAAATTTCTGAAAGTTATTGGAAATCAGTACTGCAATATTAATGTATAAATGTTTAATTCTTTTCTCATCATTAGCAAAATGTATCCCGCAATGCATCTATGTGTGCCTAATATACTGTATTTCTTTTCACATTTCAGGCAATAACGCACAATGGCGATATCTGAGCAAACCTTATTTTGTTTCATTATGTCTTGTATGCACTTGGCTATAAAATTGTATATATTTTTTACAATATAATTTTTTGGTTACAGATAATACAAGATAAACAGAATGGAACCTGTTGGATCGCTGAGTTCTGCTAAGCGTGTCAGATATTCCGATGAGGGCAAACGGTGTTTCATATGTCTTAAACCGGAAATTACAGAAGCACTAAGCCAAAGCTCAGATCAGGGTATTCTTCGTATTGAGAAAACAACGAGGCAAAGAAGAACATTTTCAGAGTTTGATAATCGTTATGGAGGCAGTCTTAGACGTTTGGAGCGTGCAATTTTACATGCAAAAGAAAAAGGAGAATAATTATTTTGGTATCTATCATACTACAGTAGCTTTACATATAAAGAACATAAAAAAGACTATCAGAAATATATCGGTACTACATATTTGAATCGAGTTTATCAGTATCATTAAGTGATCCAGTTTCATTGTCTAACAGATCAGCTATTACATTAGTTTGCTGGGATCTCTGCATGTTTTGCCAGAAACATTCAGACAAGAAAAGACTAAGTCAGGTTTTGAGATTATTATTCTACCGGATAGACGTTGAGGTCCTAATTGCGAAAGAGGCTCATTATCATTCAGAGTGTCGAAGGACAACACAAAGGCAACAACAAATGGCATCGACTAGCGAAGCTGAGGTTGGAAGACTCACTGAGTTGTCCGAGTGGTATAAACTTATTGAAGAGTTGGTTACTGGCTTTGCACAAAAGAATGTATATAGAGTTTGGATGATATTACTGACAGATATTGTGATTTGGTGAAGGAGGAAATTGGTGAACGCCCAGAACAAGAGAATGAAAGCCCGTCTTCAAGTTGACTATCAAAACAATGCAACATTTCAAAGGCAAAGACAATGCAATTTACCTCTCTTAGTATTCCCTTCAGTATCAATTCAACAAGTTGTGTATGCTTGTGTGGCGTCACAGTAAGAAGGGCAAAATAATGTTGGTTTAAGGTGGAGGGAAGAGTATAGTGATACACGCATACTATACCACGCTGCATTCAACATAAAGTCAGACTTGAATAACACTGAAGGTATAACTGATTACAGCAACATCAACGTAGAAACTGCACGCAAACGTGTTCCGGACAGTCTCTATATGTTGATAAGCCATCGATCAGGTCAGATATTTATCACCATCCATCAAGTCAGATAGAAGAAGATCACGAGTTTCACATAGTAGACCAATCCGTAGAATTTTAAGAAACAGGTCCACCAATCTCCCAGTATCATGGACAAATTTTCTGTGACTCGAATCAAACAAAATAGACCTTGTGAACTTTCTTAGAGAGGAAATTCTAAAGCAATCAAGCAACCTGCTAAGTAATAACCAAATACTTAGGAGGCCTTCAATCTGGCGAGACCAGAGATTCTTAAATGAACGCTATTCCTGAACTATCCTCATTACAGGAAGAGGCCGACACAAGAATGTTATTGCATGATAAACATGCGCTTGATAACGGCTTTTCAGCTCTTATATTTTGCAGTAAAGACACAGATGTGCTTGTTCTCCTAATATGACAGAAGCTTGAGGGTAAAGTATGGATGAAGAGAAGCAACCCTGTCCGTTTCATACCTATACATTCAATAGTATCACATATTCCAGAACAAAGAAGATCATCATTGGTGAGTTTCCATAGCTTAACCGGTTCACACTCAATACGTCAGCTTAATGAATGTGATAAAAAATTACGTGGAATGCATATAAACAGTATTCCGAACTACTTTCTTCGCTTGGAATGAAATTCGAACTGGACAGTGATGACCATAAAATGATAGAAATGTTTGTTGTGCTATTGTATCAGAAGTATTCACAGTTATCTACTGTTCTAGATCTAAGTATTAGACTATTTCATCAAGAAAAATATATAGACCAATTACCTCTGACGTATGATGCACTTATTAAATATACAAACAGAGAACATTATCAAATTTGGTGTGGAAAAGTGCTTTGGAACCTTGCCCAAATTTACCACTGCCAGGACAGTGTGGATGGAAAGAAGAAGCAGGATCTTATGTCGCTATTATGACAACTTGGGTGTCAATGGCACAGGAATACCTGCAACTGATAATTTGGAAGTGCAAAAACACAGTGCCGTTCACCGTGATGCTCATGCAAGATTGCCAGGATGCGTTGTTCTCCAGGTTGTGGATGTTATGGGAAATTATGTTATAATGAATTCTCAATTAGTAGTAATGTCAAAGATTCCGAATCGTAAGTGAGTTACGAGGAAAATGGTTTGTGATACCTATAATACAATACAAAACACTACAAAACTTAGATTATGAACATTTACGTTGTTTCATGTGGATTTGGTTCTAAAACAAATAAATGTACATCTATAGTAATTGTGAGCAACATGCATGCTACAATGATATCATATTTATTGCAAACTGTCAAATAAAATTAAAAATACACTATGATCTAATTGAAAATTTACTGAGCACTTAAGATAGAATTTCAACTTACAAATGAAGTTTTAACGGTTTACTGACGTTACATAGTTCATCAGTTAGAAGCGATTTGCTGTTTTCCCTGCATTGGACTTTGGGTGCCATCTTCAAAACAACATGGCGGCTATTCTATCTGCTGCCACGGATGGCAACATCACTTTTTCTCATTACTACCATGCACCCTGTTGAAAAGAAATTGTGGTTGCTTGTGGCGGAAGAAATCATATGGGGTGGCACGTTTTTTACATCCTGTCACTCCCCTATTATGAATAAGTTCAAAAGAAGTACACGATGGTCGTTCAAAAATATGTCTTTTATCAAAATCTGCTTTACGAAAATACTCCATCTAACAGAAAGCCACAAAAACTACCTTATTAACTTCTACATTGTATTGTGGCAATTCAAAATTCCTACTTCGTTTATGCCGTTTTTGAAAACCGGTTTTTGCAAGATTAGATGGAAGACAAGACAAAGAAAGGGTTGTTAAAATGAGATTGTATCTCTAGTATGCGTAATCATACGACGCAAATGGAATTTGTTGTATTTGATTGCAAATTTAGTTTACAAGCTAACACGGGAAATTAGTATAAAAATTCTGCTAATACATCGCCAGTTGTTAAATATGGATTTTAAAGACTGGAATGAATAACATCCTCTTAGAAAATGATGAACAGGAAGGATAATTCTCTTCTACCTTAATATTTCTATCTACTCACATCCTCTCGACTTGTTTGGCTGATTCTGCATCTACGTTACAAGTATTCAATCTTCCTTTTTTTTCTTTGAAGTTCCTATTATTTCCTTAGAAGATTCTTCAAATTCTACCAGCAATTCCCGTTTCACAATAATTGCCTTGCTGCTAAACGGTTTCATACAAACGGCGTCCACAAATTCTCACCCACACACTTTGAGGATAAGTTACTCTCGGGAGTTTGTAGTTATCTCTTAGGTTCCTCATGATAATATTAATATATATGGGTCAGTCTAGTAACTTTTCACTTCGGTCCGTAACGATTCGACCCTTTACATCTAGTTAAAATCCACACACATCCATGCACTTACCGGGATTTGAACCCGGACCTTCGAGTCCTTGGCCTAACGCCCTAGACCGCACGGCTACTCGGTCGGTAGGTTCCTCATGATGTGTAAGAATCTGGGTTGGGGATCCATCTCTACGTTTATAGTCCTCCTGTAAGTTCATCATCTAGAGGTTTCTGAACAGTTTGCGGTCTCCAGCAGAATCATATTACATTATGCTCTCCATCTTGTAATTAACATGAATGCAGTTGTCAGTAATTATTTGAAATCCTTATTTGCTTGTTCATAATGCTAAGTAATGAAGCACTTTGTAAGTTCTTTTATTCACAATTAGTAATTATAAGTTTTTACATTTCTGAATAAATGCGAACAGAAATATAAAATGCTTCTATATAAGCATTTAACTACTTTATGTAAACTAGCTGTGATCTATTCTGTTCAAATATATTCAGAAATGTAAAATGCTACAGGCAAATTCTTAATGTAACTTGCAAAGAAGTGAATATTTCCATCTGGTGATATTGCTATCAAGGTATGATTATTGTTAATCATTCATGTACACCATCAATTGAAAGTAAACACAATTTCTTTATCACTTGCAATGAGTTAAGGTTCGGACTTTCATGTGTAAGAAGCAAAGAGAACGGTGGAGTACTTATCAAAGAGCTTCTGTGAAAATTTGTGACGTTTTCGTCGCTTCAAGTACTCAAGAGTATCTTCTTTCAACAAGGTCTAAGTCGAGCTAACGGAAAGAGCAGCTCGCGAAAACGCGTTCGCGTGCTGATAGACTACCAATAATCATACTCACAAAGAAACATCTTATGTACTCTGTCGGTTATTTCTAAAACTAATATTGTCTATATGGCGATATTCGCATCAGTTACCCTAAGTATTCTATACTGTATTAATTTTCAACATCTCATTTTTCATTCGTATTTCGATTATAGTATCAAATGTTCAATGCGGAAAAAAAAATACTAAGAAATGATAAACACAATTACAGAAAAATATATGTGTACGGCGTGTGACGCTAGATGCTATTTAAATAACAATTATCGAAGCTTTTCTTTATGTCTTCTATCCTTTCAATTCTTGACATGGTGGTATGATTTACGAAACTCTCAGGTACAATTTAGGAGACTGGTTTCCGAAATTGTACCGTTTGGAAGGTTTATGTAAATACGTAATATTTCCCAGTAAATCATGGGACTAATTACTCTAAAGAAAAGTATTTTGTGCCTAAGATATCTCGCTTTATATTTATGAACTAATATTTCCTTTACCCTTACTCCCAGATTTTAAAAATATTCTTAACTGTTAATTGGAAAGATTTTGGCAACCTTACTTTATATTGCTCGTTATGCCATAACTATGGAAACAACTTCGTACACCGTTCATGCACATTCCATATTTTGAACAACAAAGAGTCTGAGAAGTTAACATCTTCACAAGATCATTGTCAATATGAAGATGGAGAAAGTATTCACGCTAGGCTATACCAAATAAATAAAAACTTTACAGTACGGATTGTAACAATGTAAGCCTCCTATATGTACGAGCCTGGAATTCCCCAGGTAGAACCGAAAAAAATTCTCTGTCGAAGTAAGCTCAAGACGGTCCATGTATTCAGATCTTTAGTGTATGTAGTCAGCGCCCGTCACCATTAGTCGCTGGATAATGAATACACAATTATTAAAACAAAATAGATAAAAATAATAAAAAAGCTATTACTCATCCTCAGTTAGATCAGATTTCTTCCAATGATGTCCAATTACTTTCTTCCATAGGCCAGTCATATTTATCCAGGAATTAAGGAATTGGTAAGGACTACAAATGGTTACAGCTGGGAGAGGAATGTCTTCAACAGAAATATCAGTGTTACTGAATGTAACAATCACCGGAGATTCATCCCACTTCACCCATATTTTGATAATGAGAAAGGTGCAAAGGGACAAGCAAGCAATCAATGATATACACCAAAATACCCTGAAAAGGAAACAAAAAAAATATTTCAATTATTTGATCTGTAATATCCAAGTCGGTATGTTTATACTCAAATCACTGATAGTGGGAACTGTAGTGGGCGGCAACAACTTAAACAGTGGATGTACAATTTTCTAAAATGTTTGATCACAACATTTAAACAGATTTACTGTCATAACTGCAGTTGAATGTACATTAAATAAACTAAATTTCACGCCAACTACACAGTGATTTCACTGTCTTCTCATTTTGAATTTATTTATGCCTTTAGGCTTCTATGGTTCAGGCTGACACTCTCACTTCATGGAAGCACATTGATCGACCACTAATATTACAACACTTGGATATTTTAAAATTTTTATTTGTTTTTCAAATTTAAATTTATTGTGTTTTAGGTACTTTGGCTCAGATCGGAATTGTATTTATCTATAAGATAACCATTAAATTTCTGGCGAATTTTGACCCTACAAAGAGAAACGCGATAATATGAAATAAGACTACCTGGAAAATCAGAGATAGTTTCCATCAGCAGCAATGACCTGTCCCTAACATGTATCCATATCCAACGGTGATAGAACTCAGCGGAACGTGAACCAAAGAAGACATCAGTGCGTGTATCACTATCCCGAGGATTTGGAATCATCGTCCTCGCATATGATTGTCTAACGAATGGAACAAATCGTAATCCGAAATTGCAATGTCACGGAAATATGGAGGATACATGAGCATTTCCCGATCAAGTAGGATAATGATATCTCGAGTGACCTTAGCAACATGATCAGCCTCAAGAGCTACCTTGAGTGCTTTGTTGTTTATGACTTGTGGACGTCCTTTATGGGGCGTGTCCTGAAGAGATTTATCGCCGTGCTTCAATTTGCTAAACCACCACTGTATTGGCCGCTTATATTGTATATCTCTACCGAATGCTTTGCATATTTTTCTTCTCGCTGCGCTAGCGTTCCCACTTCAACACGTACAGATACATAACTGCAAAACGCTGTTTTGTGTTCCCTCACTCACTGACGTTTAATTGTAGTGACCACTGTCAGTCGGCTACAGTAGAAAACACTCACTAACAAGTTACCTTCCTCTTATGTATATTAAATCTGAACGAACGGTGCGGAAAGATGTGCAATACGACCATGGTCACTTAGTTAACTAAATTAGTAATTTTAAAGAGAAATTAGAATAATTCCTTCTCGAAAAAGTCTCGGAGGTCTTTCGGAGGGTCCAAAATTTTCCTAAATGAACGACATACCTACGTTGCTTATGAATTCTGAATAATCAGAAAACAAGATGTAAGATCATTACAATGATTGTAGTTAATATTTAATGTGCCAAAGTTTAATGTTATGTAAGTATTGCTATAAAACTATCACGCTGCTCATGATTAGTGTTTAAGTGAGATGTAATCAGAGTTGGATTTAGGTATAAAGAAAATAAGCCATAGCTGAGAACCTCCAAATTCGTAAAGTCTCTTAAGGTTCTAATTCGTGAGACTTCTGACATTTAAGGCCAACTTTGACATAGCTTAAGGACTTTAATACGTCTCAATTCGACAAATATTAATAGTTTGGAGTTGTTGGTGTGTATGTTGTTGATATGCAATTGTTGATGTTGATGATTACTCAGTTATTAAATATTCAACTTTCTTTGGTTGAGTTTAATGGATTTTATTATTAAAAAGTATAATAAAAGTAAAATGATTGAGCCATGTTAAGCCTTACATGTGCATTCTTCACGGTAATTACTTTAAGTGGAAGAAAATACAGTGCAGTGGACGACAGTCCTAGTGTACACTGGACGACAAGTGTTTCTACATTTTGACGAATATTATGTCTTTGATAACTTTTCTACTTACATACAATTTAAAATACTATAATATATTTAGACATTATTTTAATAATTTTTATATACCAACCGAGGTTTGTTTTAACTTATCTCTCTATTCCTTTCTTAGAAGGAGATGAACTACTACCTGAATGAGGTATTAGTATTGTACGTTAACTTAGCTTAAAAAAGGACAGAAAATCAAAAGTGAGTTATACAGAATGCACGTATTCAAAATCTTACAAATTTTCTAATCTATCGTTGAGCCCTTTTTTGTAACAATTATGATTCATATTATAAATTGTACCTACCTCTCAACACATGATCTATTACTTTCTCCTAAGTACTGCAATCCATGAAGACTAGAGTGTTGGCTGAAGTCCCTTACAGATTTTAAAATTTTTGTTGCAAGTGTAGAATGCATTTGGACTACAGCATCCAACTCAGGAGATGTGGTATCTCTAGTTAAAGAATATATTCCTTCCTTTTCAGCTGCCACAATTGCAGAATTGCTTGTTACTGCTGGCTAGAAATAAGCAAGAATGGAAACATGTCATTTTGTAGAGGTTTTATTGCTGTTAACATGTTTCTTTTATTACATCATTCTCACCATATAGATCAATATAAGCTATAGTTTCACCCAACCCTCGTGTTCTAAAATGTAACGTCGCAGATTTCGGATCGGGAATGGTTAGGCACACTAGTTTGAGTCCCGCGGAAGACCATCTTGATCAAGTTCTCCAGTATTTTCCTCAGTTTCACCAGAATGCCGAGATGATACCTCAAATAAAGCGCTACCTTCCACATCCTCTCTCCTACGCTATCCAGGCCTAAGTCAAAAATGCCTAAGGATCATAAATAAAGTCCAACTGTAGTTTCGCATTCCTAGGGGTGGTAGGTATTCCTGATGACACCAGGCCACAGGATGCAGGGAAGGGAAGCACAAGAAATCCTAACTGTTTCAAGATATAACTAAGGGAAAGACGAGGAGAATTGTAAAAATAACGTTTCTTTAAAAAAAAACTTTTTTGTTTAAAACATGTTTTTCATGTTTAAAACAAACCAATTTGTTTTAAACTAAACACATTTGAAATGTTTAATTTGTTTAAGACAATAGTCTAAATAGACGAATAGACAGTGTTATGCAGCAACTTACACACTCCTTTTAATTTTCTCCATGCACAAAAAAAATGTAGAGGATAGGTGTAGTGTAAGAAAATTAAATAAATTAG
>JAGDQP010049148.1:681-14572 GCA_022664845.1 Lepisma saccharinum | reverse complement strand
TGGTTTGTAGCTTTTTCTTATATTCATGTCAGGAATCTATTGACCTGGTTTAGTAGAATTAGTACACAAATTGAACAATTTTCGTTTACCTGCTATTATATGTCCTTGGATATGTTTTTCGTATTTCATAGTGTTCTTTTGAAGGCAAGGAACTTAACCTAAAATTTTAGCGCAGATTGGGTAATGTTCCTTCCACACTAGTTAATTCACGTTCCGAAAATTACGAAAAATAGTTTTCCGACAGTTATGATTCGAACTATTATACCCAACCCTAACAGTAGTCCACCACTTTCGCACATATATGCCTTACACACGTGTACACTTATCTAACATGTAATACTGCACTCATAAAAGGCTACAGGGAGCTAAGATAGCTTAAAGATGTTGGGAATATATAACTACAAGTTAAAAACATGTTTTTAAACTGTTGTTTAAACTGCTATTTTAAACAAGCATTTACATATAGCAAATACTGCTATCACTGCTACGAGAAAATACCAGTTCTGCCCATCGCTATCATGGCACACAAACGAAGAAGTCTGCCACCGTCAGTGTTCCTATATCACGTTTACCAAAATTGAATATCAAAAACATTTCTGGATTTTTACTTGTTATTTATTACATTGCTAATTTTATTTTGAAATATAATTTTCTAAATTTTAGGGTTGATTGACAGTTTAATCTGACACTTCTGGCGACAGTTTCTGCCTGTGTGGACTCTGACACTTTGTGTGGGGCTCTGACAGTTTGTGTGGTGTTTCTCACCGTTTGCGTTGGGATCTCACTGGTCATGTGAGGCTTCTGACCGTCTTTAAGTTTATGTTTACTTACCGTTTTTATGGGAGTTTTGACCGTTTATGCGTGTGGGGATTCTGACCGTTTCTGTGGGGTTTATGACCGTTGTGTGGGGTTTCTGACCATGCGTGTGGGGTTTTTGACCGTGTGGTTGGCGCTCTGACCATTTGTATGGGTTTTCTGACCGTTTTCGTATTTGGGGATTGTGACCGCTTGTGTGGGGTTTCTAACCGTTTGCGTGGGGGATCTCACTGGTCATGTGGGGCTTTTGACCGTCTTCATGTTTGGGTTTTCTGACCTTTTTTATGAGAGTTTTTACCGTTTATGCGTGTGGGGATTCTGACCGTTTGTGTGGGCGTTCTGACAATTTTGTGTGGGGGTTCTGACCGTTTTCGCATTTGGGGATTCTGACCGTTTGTGTGGGGGTTTTGACCGTTTTTAGTTTTGGGGTTTCTGACCATTGGAGGTTCTGACCATTTGGGTATTTGGGGGGTTGGGCGGCTTTGTTGGGATTCAGATGTTTGTGTGGGAGTTCTGACCGTTGGGGGTTCTGACCTAGACCCGAGACGCAGTCGGAGCATGACCGTAGATTAGATAGTAAATCCACATATTTCGCATGCTCCCGCTAATTCCTCTACCCCCCTTTGGCTGTTTCGTTCATTCACGCACGCATTCATACCGACCGAGCACACACGAGCACGACACGACGATTGCACGACACAATGCATACGCACGATACATAAAATCTATTTACATTTACTTGAGTTTACTTACTTTATGAACGTTATTTATAATAAAGTTATTCAATTCAGTTCACTTTCAGTTCCAGTTTAAGATTTAATTTTTTTCTATATGCGAGATCCTGGTCGCGAGCAGATCTAGGAGATTTCTTAAGTTTTCATCCTCTATCATTTTTCTCACTGTTAAATTTTACTCTTCCTGTCTTAGGTCATTAATCTGCCGATCTACCGTTACATCTGTATTTTCCCCACTTATCGGGCATTCAGGAACCACATGCTCCGGTGTTGAGACTGCGCCGCACTCACATAACGGAGTTTCCGTCATTCCAAGTTCAAATAGTTTTGTTCTATATGGCCCATGGCCACTTTAAAAGTTCACTGCACCCCTGCTCGGATTCCATTGTTCCCATTGTGGTCTATTGTTAACATTATTGATCATTCCAAAAAGTCTTCTTGATTAATACTGGTTTTCCACAAATTTTGCCATTTTAGTTATAATAGCTTCTTCTATGTCCTCCTTTGTATTTGCCAATAATCCGAAAGTTCCTGTAGCCCTAATTATTTTTTTCTTCTTTATCCAGTATTGGGTTGCCGATTTTATGATCTTCAGGTGCAGAGGTGCTGTACCCAAAATTACATTCAGTGCTACTTCTGGTGTTGTACTATACGCGCCAGACATTCTTAGTGGTATCGATCTCTGAGCACTGTCAATCTTTTCTGTGAGTTTTTTATTTTCTGTCAATCTGTGTGCCCATACGCTTGCTCCATAGGTACCTATTGAATTAATTATCTGTTTGTGATATAATTTACGAGGTATATTTTAGAGGTAGTCCAAATTTAGTATTTGCAATTGTTGTTAATTTATTCCCAATTTTGAGTATTTCCTTTTTGTTCTTTCAATATGTTCCATGAAGTTTCACTTCTCATTCAGAATCACACCCAAATACCTAAAGATTTTAGCTCTTTTTAAAGTTTGATTATTTTACTTAATTATTGTTTTTTTTTCTAACTTCCCCTTAAAGATCATATATTGCGTCTTTTCCGCTGATACAGTCAATTTATTGTTCTCACACTGCATACTAATGGCCGTTAATAATTTTGGTTACAAATTACAATTATCATGGAACGTACAAGGTGTTCGAAAATCCTGTTCCTGGAACTTGAACCGTGATAGCTAATGAACGAAACTTGAGAGGGGAATGTTAGTTGCACACAAATAAAGTGTCTTCCCTGCAGATATTCCCCGATCAATTCAAATATGCCACGCTTCTAACGTCGCAAATTAGAGTGGTAGTCTTGGGGCCAGTAACAATTCGGTATGCAGGGAACAAATTTTGTTGGATTGGGCAATTGTTGAATAGGAAGTATAAAAATTTTGGGTGGCAAGTTCGCATCCAGTACACTTTTTCAATAATGACGCCATTCAAAATGTCCGCCTGGTAACATTCAACTGTCTTAACATATCCAACTGAAACGTGATAGTGTACAAACAATGCTGTAAATCCAACATAATTTTATGTATCTCAGTTATGTGAACAAAGATAATCATTTTGAAAGTATACCAGAATGAAGAACAACCGCCATTTTGGATGTTCAGACTGACTCCATATTGTAACCAATAATTACAATATTGATGTCAAAGTGTAATGTACGTTTTCATGTCAATACATTCAATAAACATTATATAAGTTACGTTGGAACCTATTTCGGACACCATTTCGCAAAATGTATATATTTAACAGTGTGGCTCGAGGCTTGGAGGCCGAACGTGCTATTGACACCAGCTCGCTGATTTTCTTTTCTTTTCTTTTAGAAATGTCTTCTATATAAGCTCTGTGACGAGTGTAGTGGATCAGAAATAGGATTCACTGTATATGCCGTTTATTTGTACGTGTTATCTACCTGTGTGATTGTCAGTTCATCGTGTTTGTTTACTGCCTAGGACAGGGGTGGCCAACCATTGGGTCAAACATTGGCCCACTAGATGCCCAAACACTAACAATCCGTAGTTACACATAATTTTGTGGGACACCGATCATACTGGAGTCCAGAAACCTCACAATTTTTTATCTGTTTACCTATTTTTTTATTATCTTCTTGGTAATAATTCGTTGATTTTCTGGGATATGTTCACCTGTATGTAAGCACAAAATTAACACTTACAAATTCTTTGATTAGTTTTTATTATATTCTTTTCGCAAACAGCATATATTTTTTTCTTTATCATGAGGACTCTCACTTTGGAATTTAGCAGATGATTTCGGATTAAATATATGGATATTATGTTAGGACAAAATATATATGTATTATAAAAAAGCACTCATTGTCAGAAAATTAATCCTATATTGTGTACAAAAATAAAAGATGCTAATTTTTCAAATCCCAAAATACATAAAAAATAATATAAATTTTGAAAATATATTTTTTGAATTAATTAATGCACTGAAAAATAAAATAAATGTCACGACATAAATACGAACTGGTTAAAACCAAAACGTAATGAAAATATTTCTCAAATAAACATATAATATTACTGACGAAACAGACAATTTTGTTCCATCACATTTGAATGTGAAATGAAGTTTACATATAATGTAAACACTCTTTCATCTTTGAAAAACTTCATAGGTTCAGAAATAACCTAGATTCGGAGACTGCTAAAGCACAATCAGAGAAGCAAATTGACCTTTGGTACGAGGAGCACACCAACTTCGCTTTCAGAAAAGGCACGGTTGTTTCCTGTTTCTAACAGAACCTTTCGCCTGCCTAGTTTAAGGTCGTGGATTCAATTATGATCATCTTCAAGCCTCTGCGAAGTGTTGGAGTCTGAAGTCATACATTTCGTCGCTAACAGCTACACTTCCCGTATCAGGGTGATCACTCTGTTCAAAATCGTAATTAGAATCATTCTCAGATTCATTACCCCAAATATAGCTTCCTTTTTACTGGTATTGTAAACAAAAGGTCGCGTATAACTTGCTGTGAGGAATAGACTATTTCACAAAACAACGAACAGAAACCAGAAACAGCTATCAGACCTTCACAAGGTAAAAGGTGAAGTTCTGAAGTATATCGTAATGTTCTTGCGGTTCTCTCAGAGTACCTTGGGTAGAGCAAGTATTACACGGGTTTGTGTTTTTTAGCCCTTAACCAAATTTATGTTAAAAACGTGATAAATGGATAAGTACAAATATGTTAACAAAAAAACCTTCCCTCAGTCAACTAATTACAGTGATATTGAGTACAGATGTATTCTCCTTGGGTAGTGTTCTCGAAGCAGGAGTCAGGAACAAGGTGCTGTGCCAGAAGCGAAGCCCTCTGTGCACAAAAGGAAGACACCAGAAGCGAAGCCGTCTGTGTGAGCAAGGTTGTCCCAGAAGCGATGCCCTCTGTGGACAAGGGGAAAGAGAATAGGTAGAGTATAGACCAGAAGCGAAGTCCTCTGTGTATCTGGATATCCCAGAAGCGGAGCCCTCCGTGGGCAGGTGAAGGAAGAGGAGTTGACCACTCCAGAGTAAATGATACCCAGTAGTCCGTGCTGCTGGGTTTTATAGTTGAATGTAGGGGTGGTCCTCCAAGTTTCTCCTCCATCGATTCCAGGTCCTCTATCTCTAGATATCAGCTCCATCTAGTGTTCTGGTGTAGAGTTATCTGTCGTCTGCCACTGTTTATGTCATTCACTTGTTTGTTATGATTGCCTATTTACACACATAAACACTGTCAGTACACTTACGTAATATGAGTGTGCTTGTATGCCCGCGGGGTATTGCAATATGCTTAAGTGGGTCCTGGATGTATACGGGGGAAGTTAAATGAAGGTCCTTTCTATACGAATATCTACGCAAAATGGAGTAAACAATTTGTTTCAGAGGGGCGTTGGGTTAAACTAATTCCATTCTATAACTCACATTCATATTCAATTTCTTAATAAGATAAATACTTTTTGTACTATTAATGGGACGTGATACGAGGCAGATAGTATGCAATTGACATCAGACAATACACAGGTAAAAGGTAAAGCTATTCCCTGTACGATACGCACGCGCCGTGAACGGCAGTGGGGGATGTGAAGGTAGCGCTCCACATTTTCTCCAGACAATGCGTACCTCTGGAGAAACTGAAATAAGGTAATACGGTACTAACGTGCTGACTAGAAATGGATAATTCCTGAATACAAGCTGGAACCATGTAATACTCGCTACAAGGTGGAACCGGGTAATAGCCGAGTATGTGATATGGAACCGGGTACCATTCGTCATTCCTACACTGGAATCTGTTGGATTTCAGACACTTCAGAACCGGTTTCCTTAGCATAAAGTTCCAATTGACTACTTGCACTATCACAACCAGCATCTAATGTTGGCAATCAAATTTATATGGAATCAAATTTCTCCTAACAGCGATAGGAAAAGTACAGAATAAAAACATTTTTCTCTGGGGTGTGTTAGACCCCAGTGACAGACGAAGGTTAATAAATTTAAAATAATATAACTGTAATGATCAATTTAAATTTACATGGAGATGTTTTATGTAGTACTGCGGTACACTATTCTATCCCTGAACTTGAACTTGAATTTTATTTAAAGTTTGTAGGCAACTTTGGCTCAGGTCGAATGGATGATAATGGAATAGTTGGTCGCATGAAGAAAGTGGAAAGAAAAGGCCGATGAAACTCATGCACACATAGTTGGTGTACCACAAATCCCACGTGGTACACGCCGGGATTAAAAGGACCACTTTACCACTGAACCATGGCATCCCCACTATTCTAAAACGGTCCTGGTATGTTTCTTATACATAAGCATACTGTACATAATTTGTAGCATGTATGATATATCAATAAAATGTTTATAAAGTGTCCACAAAGTGTAAATATAGATTGAAAGGTTATAATATTGGAATGGTTTATTCAACATTTCTCTTGCACAGTCTTTAATCATTGTAACGTAGCCTAAATCCTTGCCTTTAATATTAAGGACGTGCAAATCAAAATACAAACTTAATACCCTCCATTGACAGGAATCCGTGAAACGACGAACTAATATTAGCTCTAGAAACGCCTCGCCCAAGGAAATAGGAACTCCAAACTTCCCCGAGGAAAGCTTTAATGGAAATGAGAATGGAGTTTGCTGTAAACAGCCTTCATCTTTCACCATTAGATTCTAGGGATTTATAAGCTAGATTCTTCAAACACAGGAAAAGTTCAATTTTAACTAAAAGATTTATTTTCTATTGACAGATTGGTGGCTCTAATGGCCTTCCTAGCTAATGTCCAATCGATCAGTCTAATTAATTAGCTCCAGTAAAGTTTGGACAATCAAGAAAAGAAGCAAAGGCAATTTCACTTATTTCAGTATTTCGAATCGCATCTTCAATAAGGTAATACTTCAATAGTTGATCATCAGTTATATTTTACTAGTTGAGAAAACACTAAAACTCCACGTACCTCATCCACCTTCCACACCTCGACACCTGACGATTATATTGTCTTATCTCGTATTAAAATCCTTTGTAAATACCACCATATAATTTTCAGGCGTCAACGTATAAGAGGAATTGGTTAATAGGTTCGAATCTAAAAAAAATAGATATAGAAACAAGAATTGTTGTAGATACTTCCTCCTGCAGGAGTGTGTTTAATCTTGTTGCTTTCTATTCGACTGGAAGGTTTTTTTTCTTTTACATTTACCCTAGTCTGTAACTTCTTTATTTGATTTATATTTAGCACTTTCATCGCTAACTTTCCATCGAAGCTCGTTCATTTCTACTTCATTTTAATGGTAATTAGTATATGCCTCAATTTTCTCTAGTTCTTCAAGATACTGTTTGTTGTTCATCTCCCACAAAAGATCTTATCATAACATCGATATGCAATATACAAGGGACAATCTTGCACTTATACCAAACTGTTGATGAAATATTGCATGTAATTCAAAATGACCAAGAGAACTTAACTGAACTTCTTGTACGTTTCTGATTATAAAACGTTGGCCATTACCTTACCGGCCGCTTTATCATGGCGATCATGTATTTCGCACTATTACTTGTACGTAGTATATTCCGCAGTAGCACAGGGGCGTTGCCCAATATGGGCCAGTAAGAAATTTCATTGTGGGTTCGTTATCGATGGTTGACATGAGGTCCAGGAAGAATGGCTACCTTGGCCAGTATAGAACAACTGTGTGGACCCCATATCGTTTATGAACGACGGCGCAATTAAACCCAGCTTGGCTGCCTGAGGAGCTCCACATCACAGTCTACTGCCTCTGTTCGTTTCAATCTCTAATGTAAAAAAATTAAGAAATATTGCTGAAAAAGCCCAGGGAGCCTAGGTGCATGGAAATTTCAAGTAACTTGAGTGATAGAAACCAAACCAGTCTTCTATTTTCAAAGATGTCAGAAATGCCTTGTTCGAACTCGGAAGATATAAATTACTCCTACGAATTACGCACTACCACGGCTCTAATCAAATGGTTAAAATTTCTTTCATAGCTCAAGATATTTCGTGCAAAACATTCAATTCTTTTTTATGAGCATCATGTGTATCTATTTCTCTTCAGGGGGATCATATTGCATTAACCGGGCTAATGTTCGCTTTATGTTTCATGGGCGCACCCACGTAATCCTCTTACGAACTACATATTTCATTAATTGGGCTAAAATGGTAGTGTATGATTCGACATTCACTATGTGGATCCTATATAACCACTATGTATTGTACGCCCCGTGTCATTGTTGCTAGTGAGTCTACATTGATATTTTTATTTCTCGAAGGTGAAATGCACTGTGCCAATTTCTTGCAAAACTCAAACTCAGTACATAGTTTTGTACATTTGTACATGTTCTTCCTGGAGGTATACACAATTATGCCACTGTTTTGTAGAAGAATTAGCAATTTATCTCACAGCACTATGTCACAAAAACGTGATAGAATATGCTCAAATCAACGAATTTATGAACTGACAAAGTTTTGCAAAAAGTGACATAGATTGTAGTGTCCCTCCGAGGTATAGATTTCTTCCCAAACTCGTTGAAATCGTTTGCAAGTCTTTACTATTAACTTTGAAACGTCCATCTCGATTTCTCAATTTTATGTGTCATTAATTAAATTTCATATCCGTTGTTCATTATACACTAGAAACAGAATGTTTTAAAGATTCAAGAGATGAGAGACACACTTATTTTAGCAAATACTTGAGCAGTGGTCCGGCGGCAGGTTCACGTTGCTCTATCTGCAGCTGTAAAACGTTTAATTTGTGTTCTACGCTAGTCAGTCGTATAGTATTCAGAGACACTTTACTTTTAAGTTCGATGAGGGATTGCTTCTGCAAAATACATTCGTCGTTTACTTTTCGACCTTCATCAGTTACATTGATCATTGAACATTCTAATATACAACACCTGTTAGCTACTTCCTGTAACGTAACTGTTAAGAAAAAGTATAGTAGTGTAACGTTATTGTAGTATTTAATGAGAATGTTTAGAAATGTATGCGTTGCAAGGCTTTCAACTAATTTGAATTTTAGGAATTGACTTTTAATATATGTTTAGTGAGAGCAATATATAGGCATTTGTTGTTAACTTTCTGTCCTGTTAGGAGAAATAACTATAGATATAACATTTACAATAAGAGAAAACTTGCATTTATTGTATTTCTAGTACAAGACTGAAATCTGTTACAAGGGTATCTTGAAAACAATATGTCGACGTTGATAATTTGATTCATTTAATAGTTTTCGTTTGATTGTACATTCATTAAAAATATTAGTCTTTTAATTACAATTCTTGCATTATAGGGCTGATAAGGAAGAGATAATTGTACGGGCAGGGAGTAATAAACATAATGAAGGTGGCTCTAGTCATACAGCCGTTAAAAGGATAGTCCACCAGGGTTATAATAGGAACGATTATTTCAGAAATGACATTGCACTTCTAAAGGTATTTATCTAGATACTCTATTTTATTAATTATAATTGCATAGTTTGGTTTTCTCTGTTATACAAATGGATCAAGATTCTCAATGCTAAAGGATTCATAATATTGTCGTAGTTCGTACTTCACAAATACTCGTATTTGTACCAATCACTACCCTCTGACTGAAAATAATAAATATAACCTACAGCATTCAATTGACAATACCACATCTTCAAAGGAAAGTTATATCAAAAACTAAAATTACCAACTAAATTTAATTTCTAACTAATAGAAATATAACTAACCTTATCGTTATAAAGTCACTGAGATTCTATTTGCTCTCCCTGACTAAAGAAATAAATTACAATTGAAGTACCTTCTTTGATTTTCTTCTTTTTTTCACTACCCACATAACAATTTTGACGTGACTCAAAAGTTAATCAAGCTTACTTTGACAAGTGGAATAACTTGGTGCAAGCTTACCAATTAACTAAAAAAGGTTTAAACAACGTTGCATCAAGCACTAGTTTTGCGAAAATGAAGGTTGAAGTATCCTTGACAGGACAAGAAAGGTAAACAAAATGTATTTCTTACAATAATAAAAACGTCGTGGATGGAAATCAAACCTAGCATCACTGGTACGCTAATCCGATGCTGAAGCGTCATTTGTACTTAATTCATCAGATCGCAACAGATTACTGTAATAAAAGAGTGGGGCTTGGCGAAGATAGTCTACGGCGAAATAGTACTGACGCGTGATGCGACTTCAGTGTACCCAAACGACAGTGCAACGAAACAAAATTTAAATAAATTTCAAGTTTGGCCAGGTTTTTCGCATAACTGATTATTCCAACAAGCTTGTTTCATGCTTGTTTATAAGTTCAACACAATATCAAGTGTAACAAGGTCGAAGTAAGTGACTGATAACCTTGTTCTAAGCTGGCATGCTATTTAGGTACGAGATATATATAACATGAAAAGGTCGCCAAAATACACTACCAATTCATCTATTTCACTTGCCACTACGCAGCAACGACAAGTTGTAATAATCGTCGACAGCTCACAACTGTTTAATGGGAATAGGGCACACACGGAAAGAAATAAAAGGTTACTAGCAACGCAAAAATGGGTTAATGCAACAGAGTGAGTTGGTAAATATAGAGCCTAATAAGTACAAGGTTACCGCAACCCAGCTAACAAGGTTAGATCCAGTGGGTTGATTTAACCCTCCACATAGGTTATGATAAACAGCTGTATTCAGTTACTTTAACCCATCCCAACGAAAATATGTAATAATGTTTGTGGTAAAATCGTCTGGAAGCAAGTTTTTGTTATGATTTACACTATATGTGGCTTATTATAGTTATCTTTGAAAGAAAGAAGAAATGCGCGCCAGGCTGGGATCTAACCAGGGACCTCATGTGTAGCAGTCCCAAGCGCTAGCGACTACCCCACCGAACACCTGAAACTTACGGTCCATAATGCGTGTATTTCACAAGTTGCGCTACTGTGATATTCATTATACGAATCTCATTGTTGCATATTACACTTTCTCATTAACAGAATATTAATAATAATTTATATAACACTACATTCCTAGATTTAGGGTTGCTAGGTTACCTCCTAAGCTTCGCCTTAACCTTTTGGCGTTGGTACAAAACTTCCATGGGGAAGGCCCTCAGAGTTCAATGACCGCCATCTCGTATAGACGAGACTCGGTTCAGCTAACCCTCATCAAGGTTAAAAAATAACTAATTCTCAGAAGGTTAAACTGCACATTAAACGTTTCACATAACCGAGCAGTGGGTCAATCATGTTGTTTAAATTAACCGTGTTCTTGGTTCATTTCTTCTTGTACCAATCGTGTAGGTAACTGACTACCCACGAATTGGTTGTTTTTACCCTGATTTCTGTTAAACTTTTTCGATGGGTTACCATTTACCTACAGAATTAGGTACTTTCATGTCTCGAAAGGGTTGTGGTAAACAACCAGTAGGTTACCTGCAACCCTTTTGGTTATTAACCTAGCAAAATCTTGACTTAGTTAAAAATAATTTATTTCCGTGCATATACAGGCATTGGACAATATAATAGAAACACTTTCTTATGAGAGAGAGATTGAATATCATTGGATGCTGGGCATGATGAAAGTCATCCTTACTCTCATACGAAGTCGCTTAATTCATGATCATTTCGACCTACCTCTAGTTCAGAAATATTACGAAATTCCCTAATTCCTTTCGGGAATCCTTTGCGCACCTATTGTGGAATTTTGAAATGTGTATTTTCAAATAGAGCAGGTATAAAGTGTTTGACGGTACCAAACCGCATCAGCTTTATTGTTCGTGGTGTTAGAAATATGAAGCTATGAACTTAATTTCCCACGCTTTCGGCAGGCTGTAACTCCGAAACTATTTCAAAAAATTATCACATGAATCTGTCTTATTTTTATGTGAGGAGTCACCCCAAAAAGTTTATCGGTGTTATTCTAAAACACCCCATATATATATATAAAAAGGGTCTTCTCAAGAAATTCGGCAACCTTATTGTTGTTTAGGAGTAAGAGGCGTGCAAAACTACACGTCATCGTCATAAATTATATCTCCATAAGTGTAAGTTGTGTCTGTTTAGGGACTCAGAAGCGAATTAGTTCCAATACATTTAATTAATTTAACAAAGTTTATGCTTTGAAAGGATCTCTATGGGCCACGGTAGGTCAGTTGGTAGAGCGCTCACCTCTGGTGCTAGGGATCGTCGGTTCGATCCCTGCTTATGCCATGTGGGCTTTGTTGTGGGAAAACACCGTGGGCGTGGGTTTTGTCGGGGCTCTCCCGGTTCCTCCCACTTTCTTCATTACACCAATTCATCTCACCATACGGCCTGAGCCAAAGTTGCCTGAAGGCCTTTAAAATAAATTCAATTCAATTCAAATGATTTCTATGTTTTCCTGTGTAATAATTATGCCTAAATAATAATAATAATAATACATTAGTTTCTTAACAATTAAATAATAATTATTTAAAGACCTTTCTTTGCGGCACGCCCTAGTCATAAACTTTGCTGAACTGGATGAATTGGCTATAACGTATTAATCTTAACCCTCCGGCGCGATTTTAGTGGGAGGAAAAATTATAGCCAGATTGTTGGTGGAGGAAATCCCCCGAAACCCCAGTATTTCGCACAATGGATGTTGATTAATTAACTAGCAGCTCTTTTTTTTTTTTAATATAACACTGAAAATCAACATCAGCAAATAAGTTTGTAAAAATAATGTAATTCTATTATCTGAGTTAACTTCGAACACCCAGCACCTATGTTCGAATAGTTACATTGCAAAATATTCCATTTCTAAAATGCCCAACTTTGCGAAGCACCCTTTGTTTGCCAAAGCAATGTGACACAAAATATGCGCTCTAACCAGATGAAAAGGGATCATTTCCCCTCAGATATACTGAAAATGATATATTGTTAAAATATATTATTTCGGGCGCCATTTTTCTAATATGGAGAAGTTAATGAAAGAGCACGAAGGTATTAAACTCAGTATGCCATTGAGGACGTGAAACTGTATCGAGTTGCTAATTTGCAAAACGACTGCGGCTAAGAAATACCGAAAACAAAATATTGTCAAAGTACTCATTTCGGGAGCCACTTTTCCAACATAACGGAGGGAGCGGCAACGCAACAAGGTCGGATATTCCGTATATAATTCGGTATGTTTTCCTACATGAAACCGTGGCAAACTGCAAATTTTCAAAACTCCCGTATTGTTTCCACTTATGTCTATTTTCAGCTCCCTGATGATTGGCCTTTGCTGTTACACAATAGCGTAGAGAAAGACTAAGTAACTCACTAACTCTATGGTTTATGGAACTTGCAAGTTCATCGCCGCAGTAACAAACGTTTGCCATTGGATTCTACCCTGGGCAATATCAAGCCAGTTTTCATCACGATTCACGAACGCCTACTTCTCGAAGATCTCTTCTAATATTGTGCTCCCAACGACGTCTCGGTGTTCCCAATGGCCTCCTTCTATCCGGCCTTAAAACCAGGATAGAATATAATCTTCATTTCTCCCCCATCCGACTTACATGGCCTGCCCACCTTAGACGTCGCGATTTCATTATTTTTACATCATCTGGTGAATCGTAAAGTCCGTGGAGTTCTTCATTATGCAGTCTCCTCCGCTTTCCAGTCATCTCGGCCCGTATATCTTTCTCAAAACCTTATTTTCAAACATATGTAATTTATGTTCATCTGCTAGGGTCGTACTCCAACTTTCACAACCGTAAAATATTACCGGCAGAATAACCGTTCTGTATATTTTCCATTTCAATTTCCTTGATATTAATCGCAATGTTAGAAGTTTTTGGACTGATTAGAAATATGCGGTGTCTGATACTAAGCGACTTTATATTTCTTCCGTGACCTCATTTTTGCTT
>JAGDQP010049147.1:2591-14573 GCA_022664845.1 Lepisma saccharinum | reverse complement strand
TATTGTACGTTGGAGTTGCATCTTATATTGAGGACACTCCTGTTGTGTTTTTACCCCGCACTTCTTCCCTTTTTTATGACATGGTATACATACTTTATTTTTGTTTTTGTCCGGACATTCTAGTTTTTTATGGCCCTTTTCGCCACAATGGCCGCATCTTTCATCATCTCTGCAGTTCCGCGCGATATGCCCGTAATCTTTACACTTCATACAAACCGTGACTACTAAGTAGTCCTTGACATTTGTAGCTTCATATCCAATGTATATTTTTGGTCTGCGGAGTAGGATTTCCCTCACCGATCGAGGGACCTCGATTACCAAGTGGTATCTGTCCCTGTCCCTCGGTCCCGTTTTGAATCTTGTTTTTATCAATTGCTTCTGTTCTTCCGTTATTTCTGGTAAGTTCCTCTCTATTAGTTCTTCTAATACCTCTTTCTCTTGTAGTTCCACTGGGATTCCGTAGACGATCATCAGCGGATTCTTCTTTTCCACTCTACTTATTGATTCGAAGCTTCTGCCAATTCCCGGGTGGTTAATCAGCTTCTCCTCATCTTGTGTGGTCGCCATCTGCAATACTAGGGCAGTTCTTGTTTGCACCATTTGGAAATTAATTTTATCATTTCTTCCAATAGTCCTTGTTAGCCTCATTCTTATGTCTTTTATCGATTCACCATCCTTCGGTTTTATTAGTATGGTAGGTTTGGGTTGTCTTTTGTTGGCTTCTATTATTTTTGTTTTCTCCGGCAGTTCTTCTCTCTTCTTCAGCATGTCTGCAAAAGTTGGTACGACCGCTGCTGTTGTTTTTGTTGTTTCATTCTTGAGGCTTCCATTCTCTCTGTACAATTTTTTTATTTCTTCCTCCAATTGAGTTATTTTTTCTTCTACATCCAATCTTCTATGTTCATTTTGTTGACTAATAATTTCTAATTCCTTGATCCTAATGGCTCCGTCGATAGCCTGTTGTTTCTCTTCCTTCAGTTTCCTTTCCAGATTTTCGATCTCATTCTCTCTCTCCTCCACTTTAGTTTGCCACCTCACCAATTTAAGTTCCTCTCCTCTTAATCTGTCATTTTCTTTGCTAAGTTTGTTGTTGTTTCTCTCAAGTTCTTCTATCTTTCCTTCCAGGTAAGCAACGCGTATCCTTAACTCTGTTGTTTGTTCCTGATCCTTGTGTCTTTTGCTCGCTTCTTCTTCCTCTGGTGTTCTTACTCTCTTCTTTCTTGTTTCTGGGTCTTCTGTCATAGTTGGTGTTCCAATCTCTTGGACGTCCATCGCCTCCCCACGGGACAGGCTCAATTTCCTTACCCTTCTTAACTCCATCGAAGTTTCTGATGCCTTATTTGCCTCTTCCCATTCGGCATTTACTTCTGCTACTATCTTGTCCTCCAGTTCTTTGTCCTCTTTGGATGATCTTGATTTATTTCTTTTTTTTAAATCTTTTCTGACCACTTCAGCTTATATGGATTAGTTGCTGATATTTCCTTCCCGTCCGAATTTCGAAAGTTTCTCCACTCGGTTTCGAGCTTCTTCATTCCCGATTTATTTATGTCCGTGTATTCCATTATGGCTCCCGTCGACAGCCTTCTTTTTGATCTATCTGTCATATCCGAGTTCACAAATTCGTAACCGTACACGCACTGGGTCCTTTCCTAGTACTTACTATTGTGAGTGTCAGCAACAACATTCCCGGAGACGCAGTTCAGAGAGCACGAGACCCGGAGACGCAGTTCAGAGAGCAGTTTACACTTGCATAGTGCTGTTACCGTCTATATAATCAATTTGATTCCGGATCTTATCTTACAGTAGCTTTCCCAAACTTTAATTCTGGGTCAACTATTAACTGAGTATCACCAACTTGCAGATTAGTAACTTGAAATAAACTTTGTATTGAGAAATAATATGGGAAATGTTATCAAAGGAGAGAATGGGGCTAGTCTTTGATTTGTCATATCACGGCTTCCCATGTGAGCTTAAAACTTTCAAGAACTTATTCGGAAAGAATAAAATAAAATGTCTGTACGTTTCATCCCTTAAAATTCAAGATATCTACATCTTTGAGAAGAATTCATTCATTACATGCTTTTCTTTAGTTCACAATGGTTCGTGGTGTCCTCAGATTTTGCAACGTTAATTTCACTCATTTCCCGACGTCATACAATGATGAAATTTTGCACAGCGACATAAATCGGGTGACAATATAATATTTCATTGTTACTTTCAAATATGTCTATATATTGGTATATTTTAAAGCATATTTTAATAGTTTTTATATGAGCTTCTTTATCCTAAACTAAATACTAGCCTGCAACGAAGGAAACTGAGTTTTGACTGGTTGCAAAACACTTTAGGATTTAGATCAGAAAATATTAGTTTGAGAAAAAGTATGAGTATACCGAAATAACTCGAAAAAAAATTAATAAAAATAAACTTCTTAAAGACATACTTTTCTTAAACAAACAGTACTAAAAAGTAAAAACATAATTTTGTTTACGCATGACTAAAAAGAAAGGCATGTGGCGCGCCAATGGAAGAATTTATAAAGTGATTGTATATGAGAGAGCGCTCCATGTTTTTTTTGTTTAGTCATGCATAAACAAAATTGTTTTTTACTTTTTAGTACGATTTGTTGAAGAAAAGTGTCTTTAAAAAGTTTTTTAAATATTTTTTTCTGTTGGTATTACTAATTATAATTCCCAAAATTTTATTTTCCAAAATTTCTCTCTTGATGTTAAATCTCAAGCGCTAGAAAGATAATAATTGCAGTAGAATATGTACACCAATTCATTGATTTCAAACCGGTTTTATGGCCTTTAGGAATGTATATGGCAGACTGTAGTTGGTATGAGGTAATGCTATAGGTGTTACGCAGGTAATCTAGAGCTTAGAAGATTGCATATTTAACAGAAGAAAAGATATGTGATAAACAATGAATTAATTGTTTTTTTATTATTATAATCCGCCAATACCCCGCTGCCGTCGATTACCGCAAGTGATGAAAGCGTAAGACCCGGTCTAAATTGTCGATTGTGAAAGCTTATAGAACGCGATGTCATAGATTAAATTTATGATAGCATTTTATTAACGGAATTAGATTTATTTTGATATATATCTAGTATGTTCTATAAGGTAAATCAAAGGAAATTAAATAATTTAGATGGTTTCATAATTTAAAAGTATTATAAGTTGGTTTTAATTGTTTTCCAAAGAGATATTTACGATTTAGTTCGTTTGATAATTTAATGTTATTATTGTGGTTATTGAAGTAGTTCGATAGTAGGTCAATAGATGTCACCGCTATAATTTAGTTTTTGCAAATGGCGGGCGTTTTAAAAAAGACCACATGAGTTTGGTATTTGAGGTATGAGTTAAGAGAACGTTTATAAGATTGATTAAGTTGTGTATTATTATTGCTGTGTATAAAGATATATTAGATTAATTGAAAAAGAATAATGTCAAACCGATATGAACTATTGGCCGCAAGGATGTAAAAAGCCATGTTAGATTTTGTCATGTACAGATTCAACCTAGCCTAGCTGTGGATTGTTACTGTGCTCACGAGGACCCAGTGTAGCAAACGCACCGGAGAGAAAAGCACAGATACAGCCATAATAGGATTGACGGCATTTTTCAGTGTTTGAGGGTGGAGTCGCTTTGAGAGATTTTTTTTTGTTTGAAGTTATTGCACAGACTGATCATTTTGACGACAATTTTTGTGTTCATTCTAACGTTCATCGCGGGCTTTGTCCTGCTTTCTACCTCATCGCCCACCGACTTGGCTGACAAACTGCATCATCCAGAACGTCACTCACTACCACCTACGGTCCCAGGACCGCCAGCCTATCAAGATCCGCCGCAATACTCACTATCAGGCACTACAGGGAAATACAAACGTCAAACAGAACAACTGCATTCATCTTCAAACTCTAGATCGAGACGCACTGCACCCGTTTCACCACCATTAAAAAAGACGCACATGCTCAGTGACTCTGAACATGAATCAATGGACCTCGCCGATCAGACTGATCAATCACATCAGCAATCAACTTCCTCAATACATTCATTTCTACTGACAGACTTCGATCCGAAATTTCAAACACTTAAACAGCTTCTCATTCAATTTTTGAAATATGTCCCTCGTGAAACTATAACTCAGTTAATTCCCACTAGAAATGGAATCATAGTTAAATCCACAGATCCTACACTAGCAAGCAAAATTCGTAATAAACACAGCTTTGAGATCTTCTACACCACTGCGAAACTAACACGAATGGAAACCAGACCTCTGAAACATGCACCACCACCACGCCTTTCACCCATGTTATCAGCAGTCATTCGTGGCGTAGATCCAACAATCACCGACGAGGAAGCTGAACAAGAATTAAAGACCGAGGGACATACCATAACCAAATGTATTCTCATCAAGACAAAGACAGGCCATCCAAGCTACATGATCCGTGTACTTACCAATCACCAAGAGACTATCAATGACCTATTACGGTTAGGAGCCTACATATATCGAAGACGTTACAGAGTCGAACCCTCTCATTCTCCACCACCTCTACCTGTAAGATGTGAACGAAGCCAACTTTACAACTCCCACCATACCTCATCCTGTCCTATCCCATATGTGCTTACTGTACTGGTCCTCACCACACCAAAGATTGCAATAACCTTCAACAACCTTCAACAAGTAACACCTGTGGCGACAAACACCCAACTTTCAGTTACAAATGTAAAGGCAGACCTCAACCGAACCCTGAAAACCCGGAACTTGTAGTACCTGTACGAATCCCAGAACCGAAACCAGTCTCCACCCATAACGTCAACTTCACAACCTATCACCATAGAACAATTCCTGACCTTCATCACTGTTGCACTACAGAACCTGTACCCCTTTCAGCGCCATGAAGTATTGCACCACCTTCAATTTGCTTCTTGCACTGTCCTAAATTCCAATCTCCTAGCAACCTACTCCGGTCCGTATGTTCTAGTCCATACAAACCCTCTTGAAACAGCAGTTTAAATAGACTCTGACTTCATAGATATCTGCTCATTAATCATACCATCAAGCACCTACATTATCGCACAGTAACCATCAATGTACTACCAGGGCCTCACCTGTCTTACATTAGCCCAGAGTAGCCCCTGGGCAAGAAGACTATCATTCATCTGTCTGTCTTCAATGTTTGTGTCGTGGTAGTGCACATCATGCTCATCTCTTTCACCTCATCATCACTGACCCAATACCCACTATAATGACTATAAGCAAAGCTTAAAGTGTCCACATTGAAATTGGAGATTAACAAAATAAAGGATAATAAAGAAATTACTGAAACACCTCTTAGACCACCTCACCTTTCAGAATATCCCCCTTACCGTAAATCCTATTCCCGAAATAAAGGGTGTAAACCTTTGACGGGTGCTAGTCAGCAAAACGACTAGTAAAAAAAATTTTAAAAAAAATTGTCATGTAGAGGAATTCATATAGGAGAATGTGATGTTTAATAAACCTCTTGTCTATTAACTGCTTTTTTATTTAGCATTCAACTGCGTTTAAGGAGACGCTATTATAAGTGCCGGGGTCTGCTGAAAAGCACCACAGCACATTATAATAGTTTGGCTCTACAGGATCAGGCTTAGGTGGTAGGCTAAGTCATCCCACTGCGTGTAGCAGCTTTGGGGCACGTAAGCTTCCTGTATCATTTTGTTAGTGCAGCGAATATCCAGCCAAGAATCCATTTTCGCTCTGAGAAATAAAATTAGCCGGAGACGAAACAGAATAGGCTCTGTGTTGAGAGGAAGGACACACAGCAGCAACATTATTAAAGTAGCGGACCACTTCGACATAGCGACGAGCTATCATTACAAAGAGGCTTTTATTCTAGATAAATTATTATTAGAAGACCCGTTACAATTTTTAGGGTGGGAATCATAATATATTTTGACGGATAATAGTGGCACTTTTGGTGTGAACACTCAGCACAGATTTTAGTTGACTTTAGCGACTAAGACAACTTGCACAACTAATTTTTTCTTCTACAAGCTTTGATGACTTAGGGGTCACGATTTGCGCATGCGTAGAGTTGTTCGTTATGATTGGAGGAATATTTTTTTTATTTTACAACTTTGGTCCTCGGGGAAACATGATAAAACATGCTTCGGCTTTTCTTAGAATTGTTTTGCCCACGTGTTCTTTTAAAAGCAGGTGTAACATAAAATTAGGACCACAATTAAAATTTTACAAGTCTGGGTTCGCCGAATCGACAATAAGGAATACGATTCCTTTACCATGCTGAACGACTTCCTGTCGACAAGTGAAACAGAATTTGCAAATGAAAATTATATGAAAATGAAAGCAGGAAGGGGCTCTGGGTTCCCAGTTGAGATCTGACTTTCTGGTTTTCAATGAGAAAAACAATTGGATGAATAACCCTTTTCTAAACAATGAAAATGAGCTGTTACTAAACGAAGAAGACCAGCTTATTGGGTTGTTCCGAGATTCGTCCTTGAAGATGATGTTTCCCAGTTTATGTTTGCTAGACTCCTGGTTACATGGGTGATCCTTGTATCCTAATGTTTCGAGAAAGGCAATTTCACATTTGATGCGCGTGCGTGTCAATGTTTTCAGAATTTGTTTGTATGAAAAATAAGTACAGAAATAGACTTGATATGGAACAAGAACTGCACCTGAAAAATCTCTATTTTGAAGGTATAGGGCATTTAGCCACCGGTCAATTAGCCACCAAAAGTAATCAACCCGGACAATTAACTTCCGTGTGATATGCAAAGAAGGACATTTAGCCACCACGTTTCATTTATATATTGTAATAAGTAACACCTTTTTCTGTGTCATTTACCATACATACTATATGATAGTATCTCATACTTTTCGGTGACTCCCAAATACATACATCTTGTCAAATACTCTAGAAATTCAACTAATTCGTATGGTACGTTTTCCTTTAGATAAGCCATCCCTTCTATAATTGTTAGGAGGAAGAGAAGCATGACCATCAATCACGCCACAGAAACGACGAAAATCTTCACCCTCACAATAGTTTCTGCTAAGGCCAAAATCTTGCCAAAATCTGCAAACATTCACTCCCCAATGACGGATCGAACCCAAAACTTCTTGTACGTTAGTTTGACGCGTAATACATCACAATCGCCGAGGCTGGTTCGAAATTATCGACTAAAGACCACTTTCTTTCAAGAGTATAGAACTCCAAGAACTCATGGTTATCCAAGTTGCTCTACTACTCTCTATGTTATTATCATTCAAGAATAATATCTGATTCTGAAATTATGTTGTGTAGTACTATAATTGGTCATGCAATGTGGTTACCTGATATCTATGAGTCTTATCCCGTTATATCAACCCCTGTAGTCACAGATTTATTGCATAGGAATCAACATGGGGGAGAAGTAGCAGATTGATTATCTCAATCTTACTGAGATTGACTATTCTAAGAAGATTTTTAGGTATTTCCGTGATTACTACAAGGTCGTCATCAACTCAAGAGTCATTCTTCTATCTTTTCACTGAAATGAAGTTCTCTAAGTGATGTGTATGACACCGATTTAAGATAGACTTAGGGTTCAGAGACCACAAATGTAATACCTCTGTGTTTTGTACTACGCGAAGACGAATTTCAGAAGCACCTTCTCAGCAATTTATTTTTATCGAGAAACCTTTTATCCATATGGAATCAGATGTTGACTGTGCTAGTATATAATGTCTGTTCAATTCACATTATCACCGGAAGCTTGGTTTATAAGCTATAAATACTTCTGTCTATAAATCCTTTCTTTTCGTTTCTTTTGTTATCGAAACATGAATACATCTGTCGACCACATTCATTGGCCAAAATAATTACTTTGACATCCCGTATATAGAACAGCAGGTGCAAACGATAGGGTCTGCTGTTAAAAGATATGAGACGCTTGGAAACAGTACACAGTTTTGATGAGTGTAATTATCTACCCCCATCTCTTACTCCTGCCTGTTCCCCCGTATACTGTAAACTTTGCTTCAGAATCAAATGTCAAAAAAAAAAACATATCCATGGCATGGAGGCTTAAAACCTCCAGCTGGCTTTTGTTAAAGAGAAGGTGATAACGTGATGGGAGGAAGGTATATTTATATAGGGGTGTTTGGTATGAAAACAATATAGCTTCTTTTTATATACAGTATATCTTAGTTACATATGCAGATCCATTACTGAATGTCTTGTTTTGTACAGTGACTAGAATATTGGCTAGGAACAATGCAGAAAGAACAACAACAACAAAAAATATATATAACTGAAAATCTGTTTGTTTGTTTGTTTGGATGTTTGGATGTTTGGATGAACGCTATACAAATCTACGTACGTTATCGATTTCCAATAAATTTTGCAGACGTGTTCCTTGGATTCCGGGACAGATTGTTGTCGTATTTTAATTCACCGGAAGTAACTACGTGACCAACTAATTAGAAAATAGTAATTTTATTGATGATAACAATGAAATAAATACATTGTTCCTATGTTTAATCTGAAACAAGAATGACATGAATAAACTAATTTATTTATTTATTTATTTCATAATTAAATAAAATATTTCCTGTTACAAGTTCGGAAAGCCACCATCACAATCACTACAGATCATCATCATCAAATATATCTTTGAAATCATTGAAAAAGTCGGCATGAACTGCTAAGATATTTTATAGATTTTATTCAAATTGGGATTGATTGTTGTAACGTATAATCCGTAAGGTATGGGGTAACTAATACTACTACTAATAATAGCAATAGTAGTTGTAGTAATAGTAGTTGTTGTAGTAGTAATAATAGTAGCTGTAGTAATAATAGAACTGTTAGTGATAATAGTAGTAGCTGCACTAGTAGTAGTAGTAGTAGAACTTAGTGATAAAATTAGTATTAGTAGTAGTTGTAGAAGTATTCTTAGTTGTATTAGTAGTTGAAGTAGTTGCAGTAATAGTAATAGTAGTAGTAGTAGAATTGATATTGTTGCCATTATATTTTATTCACCCCGCACCAAAGGGCAGGTACTTTGGCTAGTTTCTCTAGACACATTACAGGAAAATAATATGTTCTTGTTACGAAAAGAAGAATTTCTTAGAACTCTTTCAGTCTGCTCGTACAGAGACTCCGCACGGAGAAAAATCATAAGTGGTACTTTTCATGACCACCTTTAGTTCTGAAGCAAGTGATCTTTCTGTTGTTCAAAAGATCCTCGTTCTAGAATGAAAACGTTGTCATCCCTGTGTAAAAAATTGGGCGATGCAAGATACAGCCTGAGTTTGTCCTTAATTATTCCTTTGTGTGGGGGAGAAAAAGGAAATGCCTTTGTCTTAATTCAAGACAATATACCAACATTCATCTAGTGAGGTTTAGGGAAACATAAGTAAAAGTAAGCTGGGTTTGAATCTACATCGCCTTTTCTGTATCAACCCCTAGACAACTTATAAGGGGACCTGAAGAGGTTTGTCATATTCCTTAATGAAGCTATTTCGATCACGATGTTGTATTAATTAGAAGGAAAAGGAAACAAGTTCGTACATCATACATCCCGATATTTGACCCAAAAGTTCCTCGATCGAGTGGAGTGACGATGGGGTTAAATATCGCAAAGCATGACGGTATTGATTTGTTTTCTTTCCCTTCTGATCCATATAGTCCCTTGCTCGGAATAGCCGCGGGGCTCCATAAATGTTATGCTTGCTCATTGTGTAAAATTATAATACTGAATTACGTCTGAGATTTTCTGTAGTATATTGCGAAGCTTTTTCGCCATACTACAATATCACAAAATTAGACTTTTAAATTAATTCTTACCTGAGGATATTAATGGATAAACCTCTAATGAGGTATTCGTTGTTTCTCGTGCCAGCATTATTATCGTTCAATCCAAACTGAACGAAGAAAATGCATTTATTATATACGGCACAAACGAAGCGCTTGATTAACTCAGCAGCTAAAACAAATCAATTGACGGTCTTTCTTTTTTTAAGAGCATTGAGCTCTGTACATATTGCCTCCTTCCACCAGCATCTCGATCTCTTAGCCTTCCCCTCCCCTACTCTCATTTGGTACTCGGCCTGAGTTCGATGACTATGGTAAGCAGGTGCATAGCGAAACCATGTGATTGTTTCCCACGACTCGTGTAAATACATACAGTGAGTGGTGAAATCAAAACGTGGAAAATAAAGGGCAGGTGATTAGTATTCATGCGGGTGGAGTTGAGTGTACTATATGTGCGTACACGAAGAGAAAAAGTACTCTTTACTGACTGAAGCCAAGAGAGATCACCCGCTTCAAGCTTTAACGATATTGGTAAATGTTCCTCTTTTTTTTGTAATAAATTTGAACAAGTATTTGTTTGTATAATATGTTGTACACAGCATCAATAAATTAATGCTACTTTAAATAAACTCGTCGGTTTAAATTTACTTCCTAACATGTATTTTGTATAAAGTTTTCGAGACACTTTTTCAAGTTAATTTTCATAGTTCTTCGTACACGTGAAAAATCTAAAACGAAATTTCAGCCTTTCTAAGCTCGTCGTTAATTCGTTTCCTTTCATGTTTCTTTTTTTGGTAAAAATCGTAAGATTCTTCTTCACTTTCGCTTAATATGAACCCTCTTCATGACAGTTTACTTCCTTTTTCCTTTCCTTTCCTCCTCTGGAAGTTGGTTGTGTTAATAAAGCTGTCATTTGCAGCTGCCAAATTGAAAAGAAATTTCTTGATTTTGTTCAAATAAGTTCTCATTTCTTAGAATTTTTTTTCTCTCTGTAGGTGTACTTTTCTTTCTTTCTTGATACAAGTAAAGCGTGCTTTGAATGTGAAATAGAGCTCACGTAATAAGACCGAGAGTTTAACAAAGATATGACGTTAGTATTGTTGCCATAATCAATGGATTGGAAGAATTACAGATTAAATTTTCTTCTCTGGAATAGAACGTATACCATCAAGGCGTCAAACTACAAAAAAAGGCTCTCTGGGAAGAATCGCATGGCTGAATTAGGAAAATTGATCACATATATACATTATACAAAAAGAAACACTGAATTTAAGCTAGATTTGCTTATCTCTTAGACAACATGCAATATATAATGTAAGTGGAGCATTCCACCGAAAAGCGGAAATTTTCTGAACTGCGAAGATATTTTTCTTAATTTGTTTAGGAATCTATATTTATTATTTTTACAAGTGTGCTAATATATTTCTCTACCGTCCGTTTGGGACGTTATTTTATTTTAAAAGTGGGTGTCATACATTAGTACACAACTAACTTCCACTTGCCTGCGTGACTTGTATGAGTTTTTTAGTTTCTATTTGGAAACTTATTTCTCCTCATTTAAAAATTCAAGTATTTCTTAACATACATGTACTACCACAATATCCAACGCCTGAATTATTTAGGAAAAGTGGTTAAAATATTATGTCCCACACGTGACAGCATTCGAGGTACTTGTGTAACTACTTAGTTTGATGAATATCTTTAGCTATTTCTAAACACAATTTAATGGTATACTATTTTTATGTCTGCACTTACAACATTTTATAACAATTTATTTTGCATATCGCAGATATGACGTCACGTACGAAGCAAGTATTTTAATTTTGAGAAACAAGAAATACGATTTGTATACCAGGTCTTGTGTAAATTGTCTGATTTTCTGCCACAAATATTAATTTCAAACAGGAATTAATTTCGAACACATCTCACGCCTAACAGGAAAAACTAATTTTCATACAAGGACTAAAATAAAATGTAGTGATGTCTATTAATAATCAAATTAATACGACAGCATCATACATAGATAAAATATTCACAAAAACTGCTATACCAATAAACAGTTGAAAGTAATTATTTCTTCGTAAACTTAGTACAAATGTATTATTTGTGGCCGTGGAGTATTCCAAGCAAGAGAATGAACTATAAAATGAAAAAAAAAAGAACAGGAAAATAG
>JAGDQP010049146.1:0-14573 GCA_022664845.1 Lepisma saccharinum | reverse complement strand
AGACCAAAGCAGTTGTTTTCTATTGTTTAAACGGTGTTTTTTGTTAGGGGGTGATCAGGACCCTTACAGCATGAAAAATAAGGCATTGATAATTCCTGGTTTATTATATTTCCCACATTAGGCCATGTTTTTTGGCCTGGTCACCCTGGGTTTACATTTGGCCTTGTCACCCAAAAGTGACCTGGTTTCACCTCTGGTTGATGCCTGGAGATTTGAACAGAATCTGCTCGCCAATCTGCATAATAAAGAGTTACAAAAGAGTATTCGACGGTTTATTTATTAAGATAATCTATATTTTGAAAATATAGGCCCTATGTGTGAATTTACTACATATAATACGGGACATGTAAATTTATTTAAAATACGGAAGATCCCGTATTATACGGGAGAGGTAGCAAGCTTAGTCATATTACACTAGAAATCGAACACAGCTAAAAGAAACTATGCTAGCTAAATATTTCATCTTTACAGAAATTAGTTTATCCCAAGAACATCAATAATTATTCTTCTCACGCATAGAAATGAATAAGTTGCGTTGTAAACTAGTTTCAATAATATGATTTAATGTAAGTAGGGTTTAGTTAAACCACGTAATTTTTGTGCGACAATGTTAGAATAATGTAGGCGAACTATGAAACGAGTATATCGTTCAATATTCTCTAAAATAGATACAAGGAACATACTGCATTTAGTTTGAATATTATATCAGTCTTTCTCCTTTCTTTAGCATGACTTCTGGATGAAGATAAATCATCAAAATAGTTCCGATAGAAACGAAGATTTTTCCACTCGTGCGTTTATTAGGAAAGCAAGAGTCAAAGTTAGTTGTACTTACATTGAACCAATCCAACTTGTATGTTCGACATTTCTTTCATAATATACTATATACTGACTTATTTTATACATTAAATGTACCTTCGGTGCATATCAAAATATATGTATAAATCTGAAACATTGGATTTTTGAAGTAAAATGATATTAATATTCAATTTTAATAATTTAGAAAAAAATGAAAAAAAAAATGGTATGCATGTAAATACAACTCACATTATATTACTAGAACTTATCTAAAAGCTTTATCGCTAAAGAAAAAAAAATAATCATAACTTGAATTAAAGGAAAACATGAATTTAAGTAAGAAAGATCAAGCTGAACTTCCTTCTAGATTTGAACATTGAAGCGTAGAAAGTGTATGCAATAAATTACTAGGAATCATAACGTTGAACTAGCTGAAAGGTTAAAGCGCTTACTTTTATATCTGCGGTCAAGGGTTCAAGCTCCAAAGGGGAGATTCATTCAATGTAGTGGCTATTAGCATAGTTTACTAAAATACTGTAGGTATTGTCCTCAAACCTCACCAGCTCATTTATAGTTCACTCTTCATGAAACATTTACTTGAATGGTACTATCACTACTGTCAATGGACTATATTAAGAGAGCGATTTTTTTCAAACTGGAAAAGATTAAGACAAGGAGATTGACTTTCTCCAAACCTATTTGCATAAGTTCTGGAAGGACTCTGTTCAAAATTAAACTGAAATGAAGTTGGAATAAAAATCACTTGTGAATATGTTAATCAGCAACAGTTTGGTGGTAACATATATCTATTTGCTTCAACTGTAAAAGGATTACAAAGCAGAACGCAAATGATAACTAATGAGAGTTTGAAAATAAGACTTAGAATCTATCTAAGATAAACAAAACTAATGTACTACCATCGTGGTGAAAACAAGGAAAAACTATTATCGGAGAGACAATGGGCATACTTGATGAATATGTTTACCTAGGCCTGCTTAAAACTTAGAATGTCAAGATGCTGGATGAAATAAATAGAGGATGTAAAATGGCATGGAGTTCATTTGTAAGAGTATATTTAATTTTTGAAAGTAAACTAGTAATATGTCTCATCCATCAAATTTGTAATGATTTTGTCTTATCTGTGTAGATGTAAGAATGTGAAAGATTGATAGTGAATACACAAGCGAACTATAGATTAAGAGATACATAAATACTAATAATGAGAAGCATGATAGGAATAATAAAAAACAAATGGTTTGATCTATGATATAATCAAAACTCTGAAGAAAATGAAGTGAACATACCCTAATGGAACAAATGGTTGACGGATAAAAAGTCTTCTTACTTCAACATTTCTCTTTCTGAGAATTTAATGAAGAAGAGGTCCAATTGCATAATTACAAAATTATTTTCCTTATATTGTAGATGAAGACGAATAAAATCATTTTCTAAGAATTATTAATAAGAATTCACAAAAATACATAATTGTTGGACAATAGTATATAACCTTACCATCAACCATCGAGTTTGAACACTATTTCATTTTGTATATGACCTTTAGATATCAAAGGACCTCACCTATACCATCTTCAATCCTTTCCTCCACTCCATGTAAATATAATATCCTTACAATAAAATAAATAGCTAGGTTAAGCATAACTTTGAAACACATATGGATAGATGGGAGGAAAATTATCCTTGACAACTGTGAGCATTGCTTGAGTGTCTATTTTATTGAAAGCGTTCCTGAAGTCAGTTTTAGCAAACGCTTTAGGCATATTAAATTTTGGTGGACCAAGACTTTTAGTCCCTCATACCTTCTGGATTTTGTTAAAATGTTAGGAAAATGAATCTTAGAAAAAAAAAGTTTTCTACAAAATAAGTTAAATGGGTTTGAAAGCATATTGTTCAAATATAGTAACAAGATTGTTTCAACAGTATAGTTTAATAAGTTCTCTCAATGTTTGTCACACACACACATGCATCAAAAAATTATTACAGTTGAAAATAAAAAAAGGAAGTCTCTCTTACACGCACATGTACTCATGTACTAAGAATATAATACTTGAGTTTGCAACTATTACGAAAAAAATATTAAGTAAAGTTAAATGTCGTATGAGTTTATCATTTGTACTTGCGTCAAGTTGCTTTAAAGCAATATCGGAGATTGGTCCGGCACAAAAATGTTTGCGTTGCGTTCGTTAACACTCCGACTTTCGTAAGTCAATAGTTAATCGTTCAGCAAATTGTTAACAAAACGTGTTTAAATTGAAACACTATTACTTACGAATCTCCAGATGATATTTTAAAAATTATTATTATTGTTATTATTTAAGATGCCTGTTTTATATATATATTATTTTTATTCCCGTTTCATGTTAATCATTTTGCGTCTTAAGTCTGATGCACGCAATGGCATATGCACTTCTAATTTTATAAAGGGAGAAAGCTAATTTTTTATCTTACTCATAGCCGCAGAGACAGCGTGCCTGCTTCAAATACCGCGTTTGACAATAACATTTCTATTTTTGATTTCTATAGAAAACAATCCATGTAAAATGAAGTTTCGACTGGTAATTTCTAACATGAAATAACATGTTCCCCCACCCCGACTATAAAAAAGTATGCATGAAGCACCTATGTAAACACTCACAAGTAATATTTTGGATATCATCGTGAGTCAAAGTTGCCTGAAGAACATAAATACATTTGAATCAGGTGTATCTATACAGAAAGTTGGTTGTTTTTAAAATGATGGATACTTTCAAATATGTTAGGTACACTTGATTACGCTTAAGTTAGATTAATCACATGAAACATGAAGTGGCAATCAAACTTGCCTAAAGGCTATAAATAAATTTGAATAAATATTCAGAAATTTGGCTGATTTTAAAATGATGGATACTTTCAATTATATAAACAGCATTTGTTTGTGCTATAGTTAGATGAAACAAATAACGACTAAAGTGATTCAGTTAAAATATTTTCCTATCTCTGACACTGTCTTAAAGTTCTTAGCTTCATAAAAGTATATCAAAATATATAGTTATTGCGCTTTAAGCAGACGCTATAAACGACGCATGGGAAATGTGAAGCCCCATTTTCTTGGCCTATGATATAAAGACACTAAAACAAAAGACTTCATGTACTTCAAAGCGCCACACATAAATACATTACAATAAAATATTCATTGTACTGGTCGTTCAATTCATAGTTCATAAATATTTTAAAATATCGACCTAGGTAAAGAATAAGTGTACAACAAGTGTATTTTTTATAAATCTTATCACCTTCCCGATTCATTTCCCTTCCGCTTCCCAGCAATTGCCTGGTGTGACTAAGGAAAAACCTCAGTCAGGCTGTTCAGCGGCTGGAATTCAACCCACGCCCTGCCGAATATGAAGTCAACACCCTACCACTGAGCCACGGTCGCTCAGTAACTTCAGTAGGGGCAAAAAGCATTACTCTGAATACACTAATGATACTATGTCGTTCCATATGTGCAACAATAGAACAAGCAAGTGGACTCTGCCGGGATAGGGGAGGAGAAAAGGTGTAGGAAAAAGATCGTCAAGGTTTAAGTGGTAGTCACCATTCCGGTATTTGTTTGGTGGGACTGAGGAAAAGTGAAGTGTGCAATGATCTAGCACCATATTCACAAATCGTATATTTTGTTCGAAATAGAGAAAAAAATCAGTTCGGTCAAGTTTGATTTCTAGTTAAACAGTGATTCTATAGCTGAAGAAAGCTATTCAAAGAACAAACTCATCTAATTTTACAATTGGTTGTGCTAACTGATAATCACCGAAGAGTTGGTCAATTGTAATTACCTAAAGATAAAAAAAAATATCTTTAGTATATATATACGTATGAACAGTAACAGAATCATTGGTGTGAGTTTATTAGAATGAACAGGAATTCTATGCCTATTTTCAGTTTCGGGGATGCCTATCATAATTTGTTAACTGCTTTGTGTCTGGAACTGACCAGTATATTAAAATTTAAAGTTGTCGTCCACTCTCTTCAAAGAAGTAAATAGTTAGAAATATAGAGAAAACTATAATTTATCATTTCTTTGCTAAAAATCTTGGCTTCCCGAAAACATCTTCTCCAACCAAATTGAGTATTAAACTATTCTTCGTAATTCTCAGACAGGTTTAAAGTTGAAAAAGGTACACATTAGATTATAACTGCAAAATATAATTTATTTTCTAAACAATGCAAATATAAGGCAATCTTAAGACAAGTAATATAAGACACTGCTAAATCCCAATTGGTTCATCTAAAACTTCAGATCGAAAGCTGCTTTTGGACAGTACATAAATCATGATTCCCAACCAGTCTACATTAGCAAACTGCAGACAAGCAAATTCAACTTCCTTTGGTGGTCAAAATATTTCTGTATTTTCGTACGAAAGTATTTGTTTCACATTATGAAGAGTCTTAGAAATTAATGTGATAGAAACTATTTTATTGAAATTGTTCCATCTCTCGCCGGTAATATCGAATTTTATTAAAACAGAATGTATATTACTAAACTTTCAAATCAAATCAATTATCAAAATGCAAAAAATTCAGTGGTGAGTTCGAATCCCGCGACCGGTCATTTCCGCAATTATTCGTAAGACATTAAAATTGATGATATTCTGAGATTTTTTACTGGGGTAACTATCTTTGCAGTAATTATGATGTAAGATTCCGTTATAATCTTAAAAGCATTTCTCCAAAATATCTCCATACAGACAGACGAGCATTATGAAATAAGCTTTCGCTAATGATATGTCAGCTTTTCACCAGTAATGCATCTTAAAAGTGACCGCCAGTAAATACTTATAGCATGTCTCCAACTAAATGCGTATATGCAACAGTAAATACTTAACTGTGATTAAATCTGTTTTCAAACACAAACCTCGTAAAGATGAGTCTTCAGAAGGATCAGGCTTGCTGTCGCCAATATATTTATTAAACACCAGTCGAAACCGCTTCACTAGAAATAGCGGAATGCATTTTTCATCGTAGATGTAAATAGAGAACTTTTCCAGAAATGTCTTCCGTATAACAGTACGAAAATTCTATCGGCCAGTCCGTAATAGAAATATTCTTTTGCTAAGAACTGTTAGTCTAACACAAAGATTCTTCAGTTTGTGTCCATTCTTCAAGTAGTACACATCTTAAGCGATGAATTCTACAATATTTCTTAATAAAAGTTATAATATTAATAAAATGCAATATAATACACGATACCTAGTTTCACGGAGGCGCAATCGACACGGTTCAATTCTTATTGAGGGCAGATCAACAAATAGTGATTAATTGTATAATATTTCTTAATAAAAATTATTGTATTAATAAAATATATTCTATTATCATTAGTTCCACAGTTTTTCGCGATACCGAGTTTCACGGGCAATCGTCGTGGGGCCGTGCGGACCGGACAGCAAATAATAAAATGGCGACTGGTAAATTTATAAAAAAAAATAATTCATTGATTCATACATACCTTCTCCAATATTACATCTACGGCGTCCATAGTTCAGGAACATATACCCCACCTCGCTAGCACCTCTCTGTCACCACCACAGTCTGTTATAAACTTTCCTATAGGCCATAGAACCGGTTTAAAAGTTCCTAAAAGTTAACTAATACTACTTACGAGACCTACTACACAATTATTACTTTATCTTTTGAATATCCATCATTTTAAAGTGAACATAAAAAATAGTGTGACCCGTACATGTAAAGTAGGACAAATGGATGAACTTTAGATACTTAAACAAAACAAATAGCTTCTCTAAAAATATATTTAGATCTGTAATTCTAATAAAATATTATGTAACTGCAGTATTTATAAATAGATTAGATATCTTAAGGCATTCCTTACGCTCTAATGTAAACCGTGAATTTAATGATTCAGGTAAATACATCCACAACAAAAATATAAAATAAGCTTTTCGAATATTTGTCTCGACTTCGCTATATTTTATAATGTTCGATTATAAATGCGTAGATTTAAAATGGGTCCCGTATTGTAAACAAGAAATTGTTTGTTTATATTTATTTTCTTGCTCTAATGAAGTGTTGTTGCAATTAAATGGTATTGTCAATTTGTAAAATTACAGAACATTGAACTCCGAATATCCTCACACCTTTGTTGAGTCTCCCCTCCATCCTGAGAAAGTTGGTGTATAGTGCGCCATAACCAAACGACGCATAATAGGGCCCATCTTCTTCGAAACCACCATAACATTATTTTGCGATTTGTTGCAATATTGGAATCGAATGAATGGATATGTTGGTTTCAACAGGATGGTGCAGATTCGCATACGTGTAATTCAACTATGGCGACATTGAAGGAATTGTTTCTCTGTTTTAAGTAACTCTTTACAGACATAATTTATATACCTTAAAAGAGCTGAAGCATCGCATCGCAGTAATCCAGGGCTCGTCTTCTCCGCTGTCATTAAGTATGACACATCAATAGCACGACAGATGGCAAATTACTAAATGTAATTACAATTATAACCCTCGAAAGTGGCATTTCCAACAGGAAAAATTACCTGTCTAATTCAATCACAAAACGAATAATTCTATTAATAGGATGACCTTGCAGAAGAGAAACATGCAAAATGTTATACTAGACTGCTTCCACTAATATGCTCTAAACTTCTAATTCAGGAACACGATCATGAAAGACGAAATTTCAATTTTAATATGAAATAATAATAGTAACCTTTGTGTGTTCTATGCTTGTAACTTGTTACAATGCTATGATACTTATGCTGTGAAAATTACAAAAAAAAATGTTCTGATTTCCTTCATTCCAAATTCTACACCGTTCAACTCTTTCTACTGTAGAAAACATATTAAACTTCAAACTACACAGGGCAATCACTATGATTAAAACTCTTTCTTCCTCAAGGTTCTCAATGAAATAAAGAAACATATGCTTAAGAATGGTTTTAAAATATTTACATTTTAAGAAAATTAGGCTAGAAATTTGAAACCAGTTAAATGTAATTAATATTATTAGTCGAACTTCGGAAGTCTTCAGTCAATTCGACAACTCAGGATGTTTTAAATACAGACCGTTGTGGAATCTAAACACTTTGAGATTATGATACCCCAATATTTCAACTTCGTTACAATCCGGAATTCCAACTTTCCAAAATTTCAAACATGCTTGAAGGAATGGTTAATGGACAATATATTACTAATCTGCGAACATGTGTATTTCCATTCCGGGGATTGTTTGAGTTACTCTTGTTAGCTTGCTGAACTTTTGAAGTAGCGTCTATATTTAATTGGCTCTTCCCAAATTTCAGAATTCGGGGTTTGAAAGTTCGTACTACCCTAAATTCGTAAATTTTGGAGTTCCCAATTTCTGACCTTCAGGTAAACCAGAATCACAAAAATGTAATTCACATTCCGGAAACAAACTTACAATTCCGGAGTGTCTAGCTGATCAAAAAAAACTAATTTCAAAGGTGTATAATGTTGACATTATTAAGTGGGAAAATTGGATATAGGCAAAAATTACAAGTACAGAAGAATGCTGAAAACGTTAAGCAAAAAGTGAGATTACGTGTTTGCACTGAAAGAAGATTTTCCCATTAGCTATTGGGAGTTAGGTCAGAACCTCCAACGATCAGAAACACCAATAATACTAACGGTAAAAAAAAACATACAAACGGTCAGAATCCCCGTAAAACAGCCAAAAACCCCACACCCAAATAGCCGGAACCCCCACACAAGCGGTAAGAATCCCGAAATGTGAAAACGGTTAGAATTCCCCACACAATTATCAGAACGACCACAACACGGTCAGAACCCCCACATGCATGGTCAGAAAACCCACACAACGGTCAGAACCCCCCACAAAAACGGTCAAAATTCCCAAAAGCGAAGACGGTCAGAACGCCCACACAAACGGTCAGAAAAACCCTAACATGAAGACGGTCAAAAAGCTCACCCGTGCAGTCAGATTCCCCACACAAACCGTCAGAAACTCCACACATCCTGTTTCATGGTTAATCTGAAGCCCGGAGATTTGTCCTTCCTTACACACATATAATTAAATACTTATAAGTTGTAAGGTCTCTCTTTTGGGTAGTTTTACCCTCCTATCTTTCCTCTCTTATTCTTTTCCTTCCATATTTGTCTCTCTTTTTTCCATTTATGTGAGTTTTTTAAATAGGCCTTATTAAGTTTTATTTCCTCTCTTATTAGTCGTACGGCTCTACCGGGTGCTGAAAAGGTGATTTATTTTCCAATTTCAACTGTATGTGGTACTCTCTGTTATACGAGCCTGTAGTCATGTGCGTCATAAATGAGACTGCAAACTCTTTTCCATGTTGTTTGAAAATGATCCTATCTATAATTGTTAATAATGTTATCAGTAAATTTGTCATTAATAGGGCTCATTCAGTTCCCTGCCTTCGGTTATATTGTTTCCCAATATAATTTTCCCCTTCAGAGGAACCCGAAAAGTGGGTAGTATTCTGAAGGTTTGGGGTTCGTTCTGTGTCTTTGGTTATTATTATTATTATTATTAGTGGTTCTTATTTCCGTATGGTTGCTTTTGCATTGTTAGTTTGGCCTCTGGTCATGTAGGCCTGTATATTGTTCAGGTAGTGGCTGTGTTGCCATTTTTTATTATAATAACTTATTCAAAATAATTATTTTTGTAATGTTTGTAAAAACCTTTTGATCTTTCAGTTTTGGTAATTTGATTTCAGTCAGTCGTTTCATATTGTTGTGATTTCCGTTAGTTTGTGTAAGGGACTCTTGATGGTCATGTCGTTTGTTTTATTACTATTACTATTCTGTAATGTCACTGGTGGTGAAAGTGTTGGTGTTTTTTCTTTTACAAGGGCCTATATACCCTCTTTAAACTGTTTAAAGTTTCCCTCCTCGGATTTCTTATTGTTTGGACCAATTGTAGGGGCCTGCAATTTAATATGTTTTGTGATTAGTATGGAGGTGTGCTGCCATGTGCTCCTGACAGTTTGTTTCGGTACCGGCCAGGCATTCGGTAAGTCTTAGATTTTTGTTTCTTTGTTTTCTTTGTAGATTCAGTCCTCAGTAGGCTTTGTTATATATTGGAATAATTCCATTCACTACTTCCCAATTATATATGTGTGGTTCATTTTGTTTTGGAGGGAGGCGGGATAGTACTAATTCTTTGGTTCACTGTTTTTCTTTGTTCTCACCTGTGAGAAGGTTGCCTTAGTCAACATTCGTCCCAGGTTGTGGGGTCTCCTGTAATCTATCAGTGGTGTTTCCTGTGGCATTCTGGTCTGAGGTTTCTGACCGTTTTCGCAGTTGGGGACTGTGACTGCTTGTGTGGGTTTTCTGATCGTTTGTTTGGGGAATCTGACTGCTAGTTTGGTTTGTGAGGATTTGTGTGGACATTTTGACCGTTTATGCTCGTGGAGATTCTGATAGTTTGTGTGGGCGTTCTGACCATTCGTGTGGGAGTTCTGACCGTTTGGGTGGGCGTTCTGACCATTTATGTAGGGCTTCTGACGGTTTTCGCTTTTGGGTTTCTTGACCGTTAGTGTAGGGTTACTGATCTTTGGTTGGGATTTCTGACCATGTGTTGTGGGGATCTGACCGTGTTGTGGGCGTTATGACAACTGTGTGCTGGTTCTGACCGTTTTTGCATTTGCGGATTATGACCGTTTGTGTGGGGGTTTGACCGTTTTTAGTTTGCGGGGTTCTGACTGTTGGGGTTCTGACCAACCATTTGGGTGTTTATAGTTTTTAGACGGTTTTGTGGGGATTCTGACAGTTTGTTGGGTTCTGACCGTTTTTTCTTTTGGGGTTTCTGACCGTTGCGGCTTTCGACCTAGACCGAGCTATGGACCTAATTGAAAATCATTAATTCTAGTTCCTTTTGCTGCTGTGCCTGTTGCATAAAATCCAACTACTTCTGGTACCGGCCCGCAGAAATGATTTGCCCCGGTGGTAGCAGCTCATTGTGCACTACTCGGCGACTAATTCATCAGATACAGGGCATGATCTAGCGTAGGTGTAGAGTTGGCCTTGTAGTTTAAAGCAAAGGTTCTCGCTGGGAGACCCAACGCCTGACACGTTTGAGAGTATCACGCAATAGAAATGTTTCGTCAGTGGTGAGCACTTCATTAAATGTGGGTGTGTTACTGTGCCGAGAGAGCAATTACAAAGATGATATCGCTCATTGGCCCTTTCGTGCTTCTAAAAGTGTGAGGGGTACCCATTTGCTAAACTTGTAAACGTTTTCTGTGCGGTGCAGGTGAAGTCTGGCTGCTTCGTCAGAAACTGCTTCGTCAGAAACCTGAAAACGTTAGGCAAGATCACGACAAGTTTCGCTGCTGTCCTGTCTCTATGGCTGTATTCAGAGCCTGTGTGGACCTGGTGTGGGAATTTGATTTGAATTATTGACTAATCACTTACAAGACTAAGTTCCAAGTACACACTAACAATCGGTATGGTGAACAGATGATGGTCTGTCATTGCCTTCCACCTAAGAACGGAATTGACAGTGTAATGTGACCCTCGAATTACTTAAGGTTCATCACACAACGAAAAATCTATCGACCTGATTTTCTGAGACCAATCCCTGGCCGTGGGTTCATTCACATCAGTATCCCCAAAGGCTTGGCATAATCGGCGAATTGACTCGGTTGCGGTTAAGGTCACCTTAAAGACATAAACCAAACAACACCGAACAAACTGCTTTGACACATCGATTTGTCTTCACTACTGGGGCGTGTGAGTGTGTGAAACGCCTTTCTTGGTCGCGGTAAATGTTCCCACTTCCATCCAGATCGCTTTTTAAGCACATGAGGCACATATTTCTTTATCAGTTTTAACACTTTCCAATTCGACTTCAGAAAGGGCAAGACATTTTTTGTTAGATTCTAATTGTACAATTAATTTTGTTTTATGAAATCCTGAGTTTTTGGACAAATTGTATGTAGAATTAATTTCTCGGAAACTACAACATTAGTGTTCTTAGATTCAAGCCAATTAAAAATAATACACATCATTATTATTCAATCTCCTGTTGACATCAGTGACATTGAATTTGAATAAAAATCAGTACGGAAAGGTATTGTGATTATGTGTCGCTGAAGGTTATTCTATTAAGCGTCGGAAATAAAGTCACATATTTTATGATATTTTCTGACGTGTGTCAGTTAGTGTCATTTTTTTCTTTTCAGTGGATTTCTACAGATTTTAGTAACTGACAGATGCTCCTCAAAATTATTCCCAATAATTTTTGTGGAAAATTAGACAGCATCCTGTATGTGGATGTATATAAAGAGGAGTTTGTTTCTACTTCTTCATTACGTGCTTCCATATCAGCATAAAGTATACTAGTAAGTAAACAACATGAAATCACATCAGATTCTCGTTGTGGGTGTTCTTCTTGTGGTAGCTGTCCACGTCAGGGTAAGTTTATTTCTATATTTAGGGTTCTTACTATAACCAGAATGAAGTCAACATTAAACGTGTATTCGTTTTAACTGTGTTCTACTTGTATTGATATATTTTACTATTTAATATCACCGTGGTGTTTACCCGCACAATTCCTTTGGGAAGGATCTTCCTGAATTTCGTTTACTTCCTCTCTCCTCCTTTGTGTTTCCCATGACACTTAAGAAATTTTCCCGCCTTCATGACTTAGTCATTCATCTGCCTGGCTTTCAGGTGGGAACGTCGCCACTGATTCATCACTTTTTTTATTATTTTTTTTGCCGACTTTACCCTTTGACAAACGTTACCATTTTTATTAATATGTAATATTCTCTCTGCATATACTATCAAATAATTAAGATTCAATTCAACATTATTCAAACATTATATTTCTCCCTTTGCTTCTTTATACGGTCTGTGATTACTGAGCAACTTCCTTTGTGAAAAATATTCAAAACAAACGAATAATGGCCTGTGAATTAAACTAGTTTGAAACAAAGCAACAAGTTTCATTGTATAATCCGAACCAATTACCAGATGTTATCTAACTCGGTTTGTGTTTAAATTTATTGGATGAACGTTTGTGGAGACAAGCAGATGAGTGGAGTAGAAAACATAGTTTCTCTAATAAGAAATTTAGTTGCTTTGATCATGTGTGGCTCTCCTTTTCATGTATTGAAACTGAACTGTGTGATTGAAATCTCTTGTTAGAATACCCCGTCCTTGCAATATTAGGCTTAACTACAATGTAAATATAAATTAGGGTGCAATAGCCTAATGTTTATCCCACCTAGTAGATCAGAATTTAAGAATATTTAAATAAAAATGTATAATTTGTAATTGATTATAACTATGCAATACAAAGTACCGAAAACATATATTACCTACACCATTATCCTGGATTATGTTTCAATACCTTTTATTTAGATAATGTGTAACATTCGCAGACAGATAATTAGTTGCCTAATAATTTCAGAACCATAGCCTAAATGTGATGAAATCTTTCGCAAACAAATTATATGAAAAGTTATTTTGAAACGGCTTTAAATGATTGATGTACTAGTATACAAAAACATCGAAAAAGTTATTTAAAATCATTAATTAGTACAAAATGGCGTACATATTGTTTACATTTTACATAAATCATGAACCCGGTATCTTATTTACCACATTAAACATTTAGAGTAGGTATAAACTAAGTGTAAGCTTTTAATTTATTGTTTTCGTGTCACCAGTGTATTATGAGGATGTTTTATTATAGTTACAGTGATTTACTCATAATTCATGGTGTTATTGTGAAGTTTTTTAAATTAATCTAATAGTATAGTATCTAAAATTGTGCTCTAAGAGTAAATTCATAAAAAAATATTGATGTAATATCAGAAGAAATTTGTTTTCTTGGTTTTGGTCTGATAAAATACTTGTAAATTTCATGCAGAAACGATTTGCCATTACTATTGTATACGCATTTTTTACATTTTGATGATGAATTTTTAATTAAATATTAATATCTAAAGTGAGGGTGTAAGTTGTTCACGTCTAGGCAAAAAATATATGTTCTTGACATGTCACTTTAAAATGTATAACAATATAGGGCTTTCTGAACAGGTTTCCACTTTCATTAATAAATAAATAAATGTCACCTTTTATCGTTGTCCGACTTCTACCATTTATCCCATTTCGCAGAGTTTGGACCCCTTATGCTAGATTAGTGGTATCAAGGCAGTTTATGTAGCAGTTTTGCCTGCATTAGCAATTATGTCTCAGACCTCCAAAATCCATCCAGGCGACTGGTGGAACATATGTCGTAAAGGCCCTGGCCACTTTAATATTCACCCCAAAGGCAAGTAAGGTGATCGCCTTTCCATTCCATCTGTCCTTCGTATGGAGGACCAAGGCACAATTGCCATAAACGATAATAATTGAAAACTTAATAAAAAGACATCTCAGCAGGCCTACAGGCTGAGGTAGATCTTGAAGTCTTTTTGATTTCCAAAAAATCAAATCTCGTCTTATATGAGCGCTATCGAGAAATTAGTTATTTATCTATAGATTAATCATCAAGAGCTTTTCAACGATTCCCCACAAGATGTGGTTTGAAAATATTCGAATTCCCCCACACCCATTCGTACCCCCACAACCCTTCATTCGTTGGTGTCACCGTAAACTCCATAGGGGGTAATATAATTTATGCAGAGAACGTTTCTCTCTAAACTCCATAGGGGCTGATATATATTTTTCATCAAAATTTCACCCCCTGACCACCACTTTGGGTCGATTTTGCTCATTAACGACCTTAGCCGAATAAGGATAGA
>JAGDQP010049145.1:0-14574 GCA_022664845.1 Lepisma saccharinum | reverse complement strand
CCCTGACATTATTTGATGATCAATGAATTAGTTAAAATGTTAGTTCTTGTTAAGGACACACATGCAGAAAAACATATTTATTTGGACTGCCGCTGATAAAGTTTTGAAGCATAATTTAAGTTTCCTCGTTCTGAGCCTAAAGGCCGTAAGTGGACCAAACATTTCTATCGTGCACAAGGACGCTAAAGGGATGTATTGCATTCATAACGTAAGTAGCAAGTCTGTTGTACATTATTTTAAATTAAGTACATTTAATTTTACTAAACCTAAACAAAAAATGCATAAGATGTGTTAAGTAGTGAATATTCGTGATAAAAAGATGAAAAAAAAAAAAAGATTTCATCCACAAAGTCAGCTTTGTTTGCCTTGTAAAAAAAACACTTTTCAGAGTTTTTTCTTTTCACGAAAATTTCCGGTTTCTTTCCTGGCCTCTACATGACTAATTCACAGTTACAGGCAGCTTCAAAAGCACGCTTTTTTATGCGAATTACGCGTTCTGAGTACAAGTTGTACACTTCTGTTTCTCCAAAACTCCGTTTTCAGTTGACCTACTAAACTAATTCATCCACATTTTCTTTTTAGTGGAACATAGAACACTATTTGCAATGCATCGTGTATTCAAGAAAGATTATATAATCAGTGAGAGAGCATTCTGTTTTTAAGGGGGGCGGGAGAAATGACAGGAGAAACAAATCCAGTTTAGGTTAAGCAAGGCTAAACGAACGTAATTTAATACAAACTAATTGTAAATAAATTCAGCTGACACAAGTTATGATATTAAGGAGTTAGAGTACAAGTTCCATGCTTACTCTAGTGTGGAATAGAGCTTGTGCATATTCCTCTTTAAAGTTACAAAATTTGCGTGGCAGATTGTTGACATGCTGCTCTCCCTGCCAAATCCGATATTACTTTAATTCAAAGTTGTAGAAAATAGGTCGTCTACTGATTTCGCAATCCTATTTCTATCTCCTTCCTGACTTTTTATTTCGCAAATTCAAACATTGTAATAAGTGTATTAAACTTTTTTCTGATCACTAATGGAATGGGAGATAATTCAAAATAATCTTGATACATTCACTTTTCATACTAGTTCCATATGGTTGTAACCAGTGTACGTTATTGACTACATTTGCACCATAACATAAGTCAGCTGCGAATTTAAAAGTTGCTGGCCATCTATCTCCCAATATCCTCTTCCCCTATCCTCCTTACATGCCTAAGTGCTTTAAAAAAATAAATTCAAATTCAACAACCTCCTGGAAGGAGCAAGGTCATGAAAGTTCGTCTTAACGTAACAGCGGGTATATTTATTATTGTGTTAGAAGACAGAGACTATATAAAAATGTAGTGTATTTCAACTAAAATTATCGACTTGGGAAGTTTTCTTTCCTCGCTCTTCTAAAAAATTCCAAATCTGATTGTTTTTGTAAAAGAAAGCAATTTAGGAGGGGGGCAATTGCTTGCAAGTCACTTGATTGGAAATTCTTCGTAGTGTATGACAAATACATATTTCGTAATATTTATGTGACAAAATAACCTAGTAGCTGATATTTTAAGACAAAATTCGCGGTGGCAAAATCACCTAAGTCCATTCTGCCAGAGCTCCTTCTATTCGTGGTTGTCATCCCCAATTCTCGAGCACCCTCCCTTAACTTCAACTATAACATTTTTACGACTAAAAATCTACTGAACCCTGAAAAATTATTTACTCTCACAATTTTAGCTTTACACCCACCAAACTGGCAACAATAGCAGAATCCCTGGTCCTCAAATGTTTGAAAATATAGGATGGACTAAAAAATTGATGAAAACTTACCCATAAATATAAAAAAAGTGAAATTGATGTTATATTTTCTTCAAGTGTCAATTAAAACGATTGGACTTTCCATTATATAGTTAGCATCATGCTCAAACACACATTTACCGGATGATAAAGATAATTTATCATCAATTACCGGAAATTCATTTCCTACTGAAATGTATTGAATTCTAATATAATTGCAATGCAATTGTACAGTATATACCAAAAAGAAACAAATAGTTTGTTAAGATTTCCTAATATTTTTAATTCAGTAAAATTAAAACCCATATTTTATGCAACTAAGAACACAATTCTCGGTTTTTTTTTTCACTACCCACACCTATCCTTTAAAGGTAAAAGATCCCAGCCAATAGCATTGCACAGAGTATGTAACGGGGAGTCCTATTTTCTGATTAGCCGTTCACTTTTCCACAGTAGAAAATTGAACAAATGATGTTAATTTCGGTTGCCCCTCCCTATTGGTAGCCTATAAAATTAATAATAATTCGTCACTTCTGAGTCATTCACGCCGTCCTTTCACTTCTGCGTCGTTCCGTTGATCTGAAAGCGTGTTGTGTTTGAGCTCTACCTAGTGTTTGTGTGTGTGTATACAGAGAACAATGGCTGAGGTGATTAAAATAGCCGAGCTACTTCATCCAGACTGGGAACATTATCCTCATAATAAGAGTTTCGGTTGGACAAGAAATCACGATAAACTTTATGTTTCACTGATGCGTAAAGTGTTTGATAGACTAATATCGTCTCCTTATTACAAAACTTGTTTTCAGTATGAACACTTTTCACGCAAAGCTCGTTACTTTGGTGTTGCTTTTCTACCCGGGCCTCAATTTTGCGACGAAAATAGTGATGTGATATCTGATCCAGATATTAATTTTATTACTTCTTTGGTGAACAAACTGTCTTTAAGTGATGACGCGGCCTCAAGAAGTGACTGTACTATTATTGTGGAGGACATTCCTAAAGATCTTCGATTGGTTGAAGTTAAAGTGTCGGTGAAAAAGTCTAGGAATAGTTGTAAGTCTGCGGTAAGAGGAGAGTCATCTACGGTAAAGTTTCAAAGCAGAATCTTCAGGTCACGTCGTATCCCAAGACAACGTGAACCGTCGCGTACTTGGAGGCCAATCTATTGCTTTTCCTGTGGTTCATTGGATCATGTTTCAGTAATGTGTTCATCCACTTTAGACAAGAACGGAGAACAGGGTAGTCGTACTTTATGGTGTGGGTACTGTTTCACCAGTGGACATGAAGACTCCGTTTGCTATAGATCCTCTCCGTGTGATGTATGTGGTGAGAACGTGTTCTTCCTTGGGCATTCTGTACATCGGCCTTGTTCTTGCATGGCTTAATTTACATCAATATTGAGGTGAGTGTTCAGAATATTATGGATGCTTATGTTACGTATTGTATATTTTCATTGTTCTTAAGTATTTGTGTCCGAAGTAATTTTTAATTTAGTGAATAGGTGTTGCCAGATGAAAACATGAATCTTGAGTTCGTTTCAGGGTTTCCATTGCTTTATACGCATAAGATATGAAAGCGGGTTTATGTATGTTCGTGAATTGGGGGTTAAAACATTTTTCTACTTACCCGAAGGATTTGTCTGTGTTGCATTTCAACACTAAATATCGCTGCCTCCTCCCTCATATCATTATACCTTTAAGACTCAATTAATCTGTGTTTACCTCTTATTTATGACTAAAGATTAGATTTGATCAGGTTAATTCATGTTAAAGATATATGAAATAGGAATGAACAATGGCAGACCAGTGTTCTAGAACCGTCGCTTTGAGTCTGGCTCGGATTTCTCTCCTTTTCAAAAGTATTGGAGTCATTCCGTATCAAATCAACCAATGGTCTCGGAAATCCGAAAACTTCTTGTACATAAGTAGGACTATTGGTAAGGGTGAAAACAAAAACTTTCATGTTTTTGTCACTTTTGGTTTTTGAGTTCTAATTTGTTACAAATAATAAAAATCGGCTGATTATTTCGCGTTTTGAAACCTTTAAAAGTCCGAAACTCAAGAACTATTTGTCCTAGACAGCTTAACCTTGCACCATTCGTTTCAGCATTTCAAGAGCTGTGATATATTGCTGGGCTTTATTAGACCAACCTTTATATTTTTAAAAATAATACGAAATTTGTTTTTAGGAGGACTCAAAATCGGAGTTTTTATTTATTTATTTTTAAATATATATGTTCAATGTGCTTCTGGTTGGAGCGTATGGGTGGAATTTCATGATGGTATTTGAATGGGGTCATGTTGAAGAATCTAACAGAAGCACACAGTAACTTATGCATAACGTGTATAATTAGCTAAAATGGCTTTTATCAAAGTAAATTTAATTCCTTAAAATTTTAGTTCTGATGTCGAAAAACACAGGAGCAGTAGCTCTGCGGTAGAGCGTTGGCGTAACGATCGGGAGGTCGTGGGTTCGATTCCAGCGGCCGCCCATCTCAACCGAGGTTTTTCCTCAGTCACACCAGGAAAATGCCAGGAAGACACCTACATAGGTCCCGGCCGACAGCTTTCCGAATCCTCCCCCTATCCCGACAAGTACAGAGATCTAGCAGGACTGATTAGTTTTTACGAATTTTTAATTTTAATTCTATTTGTGGCCTCTATTCATCTAAGGCTCAGACCGGGATAGGGGGAGGATTTGGACTGGTGTCTGCCGGGTCATACGTTGAAGGTGCTTTCTCGGCTTTTGACTGGTTACTGAGGAAAAACCTGGTCAGGAATCAAACCCACGACCTACCAAATGCTTTACCAATACCGATACCACTGAGCTACTGCAGGTCAGTGGCTTTCTAATTTATTAATGTAAATTGAGGTAAAGGCTAAAGGACAGAGTGAGTAGCTGCCTATGGCGGCAGATTTTCAGGGGTGACAACTTTTGATATAATTGTAGTAATTTTCATTTGAGTGTTGGGAACATTGTAACGGCCTAAACTCTGTGAACATCTAAGTTTGCGCTGGAGTAACAGCTATAGCTCTAACTCACCACACTGTAAAAGATTGTAAACGTTGTTTGGAATTCCAAGTAAAGTGCCCCAGAAATTTCAGTATCTCATGTTGTTTCTTTGAAATCCGGAAGTCCCTGGGTCTTTTCGTATATTAAAGTGGATATTTGGAGTTTTCAGCGGGGAAGAGAAAACGGTTTCTTTATGTGATCATGCGTGCAATTCTGATCGACTGTCTGCTGTTGCGTTGTGCAAACTTATTTTCGCAGAAATGGGATATATTATCCGTAAATGAGGGTTTTCGTCATTCACACCAGACTACTGCTGGGATTGTGTCTTCAAAATAAGTTCTGACCGCTCCTTCCCTCACCCTTTCCCTATTTTGGCCTGGCTCGATGGACTAAGTCTAAATTCGTCTAGCGGATAGCACTAGTGTTGCACAACAATGGGGTGCAATTGATTAGATTTGTCTCCATGAACACGGTCGGCGTGTTTTAGATATTAATGTCGCTAAAATTTTATTAACTATTGATGTCAGTGATAAAATCTATAGTTCGAGTGGGTTCCAGCGTTCTCGTGTTATCTTCAAATATACGAGTAAGAAAGTCTCTATACAATCCTCACAATATCGATTTCGATGGGTTTAAATATTATTGATAGCTATTTCCATCTAGGGCTCAGACTAGGATGAACAATGTGAAACGTGTCGGCCTAAGTGCAATGTACCATCCCGTCATTTGCCTGGTGTAACTGACGAATAACCTCAGTCAGAATTGCCGGTCGCTGAGATTGAACTCACGAGCCCTCGAATACTAACATAACGTTCTACTGCTGAACCACGGCCGCTCGGTGAGTTTGCTGGGTCTACGGACTGGAGTACAGATTTTGATGGTTTTCTTTTTTGTTTATTAGAGTTGGAATTTATTTATGGTCAATCAGGCATCTGTGGCTCAGGCCGGAGGGTCCATTATCGTGCCCTCTCCACAGTGTGCGAATTAACGGGGGGAATGCCCGGGATTCCCCACCTGGCAAATAAGCATCCCGCCCTGACAAATTTAATTTTCGTCCCTATGATTTAGTAACCTATTGAAAAATATGACTCTCTCTCTCTCGACTGGACTAGTGTTTACTATTGCCATAGATCTCATAATAAGCTTATTATGAGATCTATGCTATTGCTGACTGCTGTGTATGTTTTATCCCTCTTTCCTGGCTAAAAAGCTTAATTCGCACACTGATCTCCACCACACTAGGTTTTTAGAAAAGATCGCCTATCGTTTTGCACTGCAATTGTTAAAATGTTAGGAGCTCATATTTTTTCTGGAGGGGGTGGCAGGGCAAGTTAATGGTAGCCTCCTACAACAATATTTCAAATATCGGACAGTGACTACAGTCGTTTTGCACCGCAAAGTTAAAAAAAGTTGTAAACACTTAATTTAGGTGCCCAATTAGTGGTGGTCCCCTTAGTCAATTTTTTCCTGGCCTTCACTCGCTTTGCACCTAAGTCTCTTGTTTTCCAGTGCAATGGTTAAAAATATAGTTGAATTTTAATTTCATTTTTAAGGCCTTTACACAACTTTGGCTCAGGCCGTATGGGATGATTGGTGGAATGAAGAAAGTGGGAGAAAACGAGAGAACCCCAAGAAAACCCACGCACACGGTGTTTGTCCACCACAGAGCCCACATGGCTCAAGCAGGGTTTGAACCGACGACCCCAAGCGCCAGAGGTGAACGCTCTACCACCCCCTTAAAATTTAATAGTTCTCATATTTTCTGGGTGCCAAGTTAATGGTATGCACGAGCTGTTGATAGAAAAAAATTGACAGGGAAAAAATCACTTCCCTAAAAAGAACCACTAAGATTATTCCCGCTCTAGGAGACTTAAAATGCTCCACATCGAATTGGATTTCACATAAATAGCTGCAAGTTTTGCTCTGATCTTCAAATAAGCTTTGTAAACTTTGTAGTTTGACCAACTTTAGTAACTAATAACTTCGACCCGTCTTAATTTCACTAGATGTTAAGTCTCTAATATCCACAAACCTTGATTGATTTTGTGATTTCACTGCCTATATTTGTTTTTCGTGCCTAAACATCCGGACTCTACTTATGGAATAATCATATGTAATTAATGTTGTGTTAATTTAATTAATCTAGAAGTTACACTATGAACCTACTTTGCTGTTGACGTGCTTAATTGAAAATCCAAGAACTATCAAAATACAATCAGTCCGCAATGTAACAGCCACCCCACAATATAAGGGCTTATAACTTTTTTAATCAATACGGTGCAAAACGAGACCGGTACAGTATATGAAAAGTTTGATCGAGGAGCGGGGTAATATTAATCCCCCCCCCCAAAAAAAATGTGACAATAACTTTTAACCGTTGGAGGACAAAACGCAAAACTTAAGTGCAAAGCGAATTTCAATTTATTTTAAGGCCTTTAGGCAATTATGGCTCAGGCCGTATTATGATGATGGGATGATTTGGTGGAATGAAGAAAGTGGTAGGAAACGGGAGCACCCCGAGAAAACCCACGCACACGGTGTTTGTCCATCACAAAGCCCACATGACAGGAGCAGCGTTCGATCCGACGACCCCTAGCACCAGAGGTGAGCGCTCTACCAAACTGAGCCACCGTGGCCCCAAGTGCAAAGCGAGTGTCAGTGTTTAATTTTTGAAATTTTGCTGTAGGATGTTACCGTTAACTCGCCCCCCACAGATTTAAGGGCTTCTAACCTTTTAAGCATTGTGGTGCAAAGCGATAGGCTATTTATTTCTAAAATTTGCTGTTATGGGGGGGCTAGTTAATGGACCGCAGTCTGGGATAGAGTGGCGGAAAGGAGTTGGCCAGGATCTGAGAAAACATTCCGGTATTTGCCAATGTGACTGAGGAGGAAATCTCGCAAAGTGTCTGATTTAGGTCTGATCGCTGGTATCCAACTCATGGCATCGAGGATGAGCTTCCAACGATCTGGCCAATGGTCGCTCTGATTTATTCTTCGGGTACTAAAGGTTGCTTTGTGTTTTAATTCTATTAAACATAGCAATTTCTGAGGATGCCACAAGATTGGACCAGTATGTCGTACAATACTTTCATTTGACAAACGTCGGAGGCCCCGTAAATGTAGTTATCTTATAAATTAGGACGAATTTAGGACCATCTATGAATCATAGGTTTTTATATTAGTCTCTCAATTACAAATGAACCTGTTTTAAATCTTCGGGAAGGGTTCCATTTTTCTATCGAAGGACTGCACCGCCGTGTGAGCCTTTCACATCCCCAAGGTTGCATGCCCACAGGTTGAGAACCGCTGTTATGACTATTTGAAATAGCCTGGCGTAATGCTGTACACAATTTATTGATACTTTTTAAATAGAATTCTGACAAGACTAGATGTTTTAGGTTTTTTAAAAGTGAAATTTACATTTCTTTTATAATTTTACTTAATAGAATTTCCACAGGTCAATTTGGATCAACATATGATTTTTCGTTTTCTTCCTTTCCTTCCTAACGGACAACTGTTTAAAAGAATTAAAATCTTAGCCTTCGCTTGTCCTATTGGTAGATATTTAAACCTGTAGATTTCATTTTGTGGTACACAGAGGACTTTTCCTCAGTCACACTAGGCAAATGCCGGGATGGCACCTTCGACTTAGGTCATGGCCGACAGGTTTTTCTGCATCCTTTTCCCTCACCAGTCCCTGCCTGAGCCTCAGATGCCTAAAGGGTATAAACAGTTAATTCATTCTCAGGGGATTCATGCTGATAAACAACGGCAAGTACAGGGTAGGTCACCTGTTGCGATAGACACTACCCTGTAGGTCGACTGTTGCGAGTATGCCTATTTTTTAAACTAGGCTATGTTGCTATTACCTTCGTCGTAGGCATCTATGAAGAATAATGATTTTTGATAATCTAACTGTAGAGATTGGTTGATTGTATGAATCAATAGGTCTTCTTGAACTTTCTCTCCATCTTTATTCAAATATGTGAGGACGACGTTTCTGATGAGCCTTCTCGAAAAAGCCCTATCCTGATCTCATTCTTAACTAGTGGTGTTCAAACCGTTTTTTTTTGAAAACCGAAAACCGGTTTCAAAAAAGTTGAAATTTCAAAAATTCGGTTTCTGAAAACCGGTTTTCGGTTTTGAAAACAGATTTTCGGTTTCGGTTTTCAGTGTCTAAAACAAAAAATCGGGTTTTTTAGTACATACATTACATTAACTATTAATAAAAAGCGAAAAAAGCAAAATGTCAACAGTCTAGCTATTCAGCGTATGAATTGAATTGCAGTCCGTGCTTTTCTGATGGCATCAGTTTTGTCAACATTACTAAGAAAGAAAAACTACATCGAAATGTCAATATAAATGGAAGTAATTCTAGTTTTTTTTCGCTGTTGTACATATAAAAATTAGTCACTATTAGCACTGATAAGAAATTTACTGAACAGCTGCGAATTGGGAATGCAGTGCACCTATGCACAAAGAAACGTCTGGAGAAAGAAAAACTAATCCCTTCTGTTTACGAAACCCCTTATATGGAAGTGTAGCCTGATTATCAGTGCATTTTATTGCTACCAGAATATTCTATTGTTATTGCAGGACTAAAGAAAATAGAAATCAAACAGTTCCAAATTTTGTAGCTACTTCTTTCTATTTTGTTCAGTTTCTTTCTAGAAATTTCTCCTGCGTGTATATAAAAACAAAGGAATTGACGAGGCGAATGACATTCTGACAAAACCTGAATTGCCAAGTAACTGAAGGTGTGTGTGTGTGTTTATTAGCTGTCGTTAACTTCGTTTTATCAAGAAGTTGATCTCTTTTACAGCTACGGTGAGTAATTTATTTATATATTTGGTCTTCTTTTGTAAGGCGTAGTTAAGGTCAGATTGAATGATTTCGACTTCTTGTGTTTGTAGTGTTCAGGAGTACTTTCTACTTTCCTGTATTGCTTAGAAATCCCGCAGTTTAGCTCATTCATGCAAACTATAAATTATTTATCAAACTATCAAAACTAAGATTTCTTATATTGTAAGAAAACAGTCACAAATCCTTCGAGAAAAAAAGAAACTTTATTTTTTTTGGCATCACTGTGCTTAAGCTAGTCTCAGGAATTACGTATCCCAACGCATATAATCCGGGGAAAGGGATAGGAAGGTATTGTCCACGTCTTTTTCGAGGTATCATCCCGGCATTTGCGTTGTATAATCTAACTTAAGGGAGATCGTGAAAAACGTCAGGATGGTGAGTAACAGGATTTGAACCTGCAGTCTCCTGAATACCAGTCCAAAGCGCTACCAGTATCAACTGCGCAACGGAGGATAGGTAAAATTCTCTTTCGACCATTCTTTCTTACCCATCAACTTTCTGGTTATTCACAAATTTACTTTCGCCAAAGTATTCTTTTACAATGAGCGTAAAAATTCCAATATTAGTGAAATGATAAAATCCTTAGTGAATTATGTAGGGCTAACATATTCATCACTTATTTATTCACGTAAGACATCTTTGAATCCAAATGTGAGATGAAGCAATTTTAAGAGTGACTATTAGTTTAGTTATTAATACTAAGTAAGTATTAAAGGATGAAATGAAATATTGCTGAACTTGTCCTTAACGATTTTTACCCATATTTCAAAGCCTATTCAAAATTTTACAATGGGCTGCATGAGCTGATTAGAGAGAATTATCCCGTCGTGACCACAGTTGTCAGTTGTGATTGGTTGTGGATATGATAAGGAAAGTGGTGGTGAACTGGAAACATTTCATGCTACCTGTACTAATCCCAGCGCAATGTATCACATAGCAAATTGTGAACGTGTGCAAGAATCTATTGTGGAAGTAATGCCTTCGGTTTAGCTGAAACTGATTTTCGTTTTCATAACTGAAAATCAATTTCGGTTTTCAAAACCAGGTTTCGGTTTTCAAAACCAGTTTTCGGTTTCAGTTTTTAAACCGGTTTCGGTTTTCAAGTATTAGATTTTTCCAAAAACCGGAAACCGAAAATGTCATAAGATGTGAACAGCACTATTCTTAACCCTATCCATCCTTTTCCTTCTTGGCCTCCCTCCACTTCCATTACCATCACTCTTCTGACAACATAGTAATTTGTTCTCCTCATCACATGTTCATATGACTGCAGTTTTCTTTCTTGTATCTTCTTAGATATCCCTGAGACCTTGGTTGTTTCTCTTACTCTCACTCTGTCTCTTGTCGTCTCACACATTCAGCATAGCATTCTCATTTCGGTGTCATCTAATCTCTTCTCTTGTGCTTTATTTATTGCCCGTGTTTCTGCTCTGTTGAACCAATGTGTGTCAACTCATTGTAAATCCACGATCGCTCTGAGTGTGCACATTCTTGAAAATTTTGGAAATATATTGGTTTTCTTTTTTAAAAGAGAATGTTAGTAACTACCTAAAGGGGAATGTTTAGGTTTTGTATAGAACTTCATAATGAACATTGTGAATAATTTCCTCTTAACAGTATTATTTCCAAGGAAAACTCACGGATATTTGGATTTAAGGTCGTTCTTGACTTTTATTTTGAGTTTTTTCTCGAAAATGGTTAGGCCTATCAAATCAGTTGTAGTAACGAATTTTCTTCATTATTTTGTGCTGAATAATTTTCGGAAATGAACGTTTCTATAAAGTCTACAGTTTCGAGAAATAGAGGTAATGGATGCATACGAAACCCAAGCTTGAATTCCGCTGGTTCCCCAGGCAGAGGAAGGGGCAAGGATAGTTATCTCCTAAGCGACCTGTATATTCTTTTTGCATCATATAAGTAAACTTGTGGATGACACAGAGGGTCTTTATCTTTTATCGAACTATGTAGTAGGCGTAAGAGACATTGGAAACGGCGGTAAGGCGCGATCTTCCATAAAGGGCGCACAGTGACCAAAATTTTGATTCATCGGAGTAAATACCGGTACTTTCAGAGTAATTTGGAACTGAAAAGATCGTTCCCTCTATAAATACCGCCGCCTGTTCAGTATTCATTAGTGTGCATTTGGCTTTCACCTAAAACGGGGTATACGGTAGTATCTTCAGACTTTTTAACCAACTACGTATACTAATATCATAGCTCAGTATTCTTATAACAATAAATTTATATTGGAACTTATTTTACATTGTGTTTTATGCTAAAATTCAAGCCCAGGTTGATATATTACACGACTCTTCTTATTTTGAGAAACAATGTGAAGGATTCTAGATGGCAGCCGCAACGAACTTGTTCCACCACCTAGTACACATTAATGTGTATTTAGTTTCCAGTCCTTTAAATATTTGACAGACATGCCCTTTATTCTTTGTACATAATCCATGATTAGGTTCAGTGGTAGGTTTGTGACACCGATAACTGGAGGTGTGATGACTAATGAGATAGATGGGAGGAACTGTTTTGATATATGTTGGTTCGGATTCCACTTTAATAATATATTGCGTCCTTGAAAGTTATGTGATCCATTAAGACCATTATAACTCACTGGTTCGTTCTGCCAAAATGACCTGAGATTTCAGTGTTTTTTAATACAGGCAGTTTGTTAAGGTTTATTGGATAATTGTCCACTTTTGCTACTTTATTTATTGTTTTGCTTTCATTTTCTAATTGTGATTGAATCTTCTTTTTTTTTTCAGGTTGAAAATGTATTTGATATCCTGTTACGCAACTGAGGCTGCTTCTGGCGCTACTATGTTTTATTCTACGTCGTTTGATTGTAGAAATTGTAATCAGTAGTATATGTAATATTCTTATGTAAATTAAATTTATTCTAAGCTAATTAATGTTTAATTCTTAATTTTATCCTTCATTGTTGTAACCAGTAAGTTATTGTTATTGTTATTGGTGTAAACCTTGGCAAGGTGAGCCTATGGTGGTTTTCTATTGTTTCCCATTGCCACTAGATCTCTCAAATTCTTCATTTGTAAAATGTTTATTGATGATAATTGTATTATGTCCCTTAAACGAATCTATACAACTTACATATCAATGTTTATCCTTATTATACTTTACCATTTGTAATTAATGTGGAGAAAATAGCTTGAGAAAATAAAATATTGGAAGTTCTGAAACTTTTAATGTCCTGTAAAATTAGAAAATACGGACGTTTTAAATAATGATATTCCCCCCCCCCCCTTGTAGTCTTTCTTCATTTATACAAATGAATCGTCATATACCAAAAGGTGATATGTAACAAAAACAAATTTTACTCATTACACTGAACAGCTATTAAAAATGAAGTGTACAGGGAAAGAAGGGGGGAAGGTACACTTCGCATAAAAAAAAATTGCGACAGCGAACGCCGTGCAGCTAGGCAACCGAAAGGCACCTTCTTATCCCATAATCGTGTCCGGTAAACAGATCCTTTCTTTCTCCTTCCTTCGTCTCGTCCATACTGAAATCAGCAAAAAATCATTAGCACGTTTTTTTCAAATAGACCTGTATTAGTATCGATAAAATGAAAGAATAAAAGCGAAAACGAATCAATATACATAAGTTGATGGAGGGAGAGATTGAAACATACAATGAAACATTGAAACCGATGGATGTCTGTTAGACAGAGACAGAGGAATGAGAGAGACACAGAGAGAGACAGAGAAATGGGGAAAGAGAAGAGGTACAGATAAAAATATGGAATTTAAACGTAGAAAAAATATTAAGTTCAGTTCCCAGAGTATAAAGTTCAGTTCCCACAAATCAAATCTAACAGCAAGAGAAAAGTGACGTTTGGATTATATATTTTTTCAGGGCTATTCGAATATATAAAGGATGTTAAAAAAATCCATTAAGTCAATTTCAAAATGGAGACCAAACTTGGTGGTCAGATTAAATACTCATGGTTTAAAGTGAAAGTCCAGAGTTTTTAGACACATCTAGGATAATTTCAAAAGTGTAATATACATGCTTTGTTTGCGCGTGATTCATTTGCAAATTCGATGGGGTTTATTAAACATACTGGTTCGGAATACTTTGTAATCAGGGATTCTGCAGGGATTTTCAGTTTGAGGGGTGTAAAGTAAAAATTGGGAGGGTGGACGTAGAGTTTTGCACGGTTTATATCAAGTTTTGTTCGCAGAAAAGTTAAAGTTGGGAGTAGTCTCAAGGAATTGGGACTGACACCCCACAGAAGCCGGGGTCTTGTGGAATCACTAATTGTAGCAAACCCAGTAGATACCGTAGACCATATCTTCCATTCCAGACTACTAATGCAAATTGAACATAAAAAGAAAATGCATGAATGATAATTTTTCTGCTTAATTTCTATCAGAGTGAACCAAGATTATAATTCCAAACTGTATCAAAATGAAAAGTTCCAAATGTTCAAAAGTAAAATTAGCATCTTCCTATAGGCATAGTAAACCTTACATGTTCCACATTGCAAACGTGAAAAAAGAAACACGTATAATAGTATGTTGATAAATTATAGGATGGAAACGAATTTTGTGCCAAACTAATATAAAAATAATTCTTCTCTTGAAATGGCCAAAAAAGTGGGCTATTTTCTACTCATGTCTTAAAATTTATCTGTTCTGGACATGCCACTCTATATTCCACCTATTGCGAATATAACGTTCTAATTTTTATTACAAAACTAATGAACTAGTGTTTATAACAATTCGCACAGATGGAATGAAAACGGCAGAGCTGAAACGGGTTAGCGTTGGGCATACCCAAAAGTACTGTTTACTCAAAAGTTCTGTTTAGGCAAAAGTTCTGTAGCGTACCGGAAGTGTTTCCAAGTGTGCTCCGGAAGTTGGCAAAATGGCTGCCCAGCCCTGCGC
>JAGDQP010049144.1:0-14574 GCA_022664845.1 Lepisma saccharinum | reverse complement strand
TTATTTATTTTTAATGGGTAAAATAATATAAGGGTTATGTTAGTTTGGTATTTTTTATTAATTAAATTGTTTTGGGTAATAGTGTATGAGTACTGTGTAGGAATTAGTTTAAATATTTGAAAATTATTTTTTATAAAGAAAGTTTATGAGGCTGTACCTTTTGTATCAGGGGATATTTAAGATTTAAATAGTATCATTTTGTCCCGAAGCAAATTAAGAGTTAAAATGAGTACGGGAAGTGTAGGTTGCAAACTGCTTTTTAATACCATTTTAGTAACGAAAAGTTAGTCGGTTTTTGTGATATCTGGTTGAGTGGGGATTGCATTTAATGCAGTAGTCATGTATGTAATATATAGTTTTTAATTATTTATTTTTTGACTAATTAAAGCATGGGGGATTTGCTCTTGACTGAGTGCTTTTTTATAACTTCATAATGAGTTATTTTATTGTTGTGGGCTTAGAGGTAGAGCTATCAATTATGATTTTGTTATAATTTGTTTAATAATTTTATAATATTTTATTGTTTTAGTTTGGGTTAATTGTTACTACTCAATTGCTATTAATTTTTTAGATAAGGAATGGACATTTCCGTTTTCCCCGTCCTTATATATTTTACAATTTGTTCGTGTACATCGGATTAAATAACATATGATATTTTTGAAATTTCGGCGCTACGGTTTTCCGTTACGTAGAAATATAGCATGAAATACTGAGAATTTAATCTCCTACGTCATACAACGAAAATCATCCTCTGATTGGTTTGACGTAATCAATCCGTACTATTTCCGAAGCTCCTTCCTATGTTACGTTCCTTATTCAGAAGTTTGAAGACGAAAAAACGAGAGAGAGATAGAACATTCACATCATCACTTAACGAATAATTAATGTACAAATCTGCAAAACGCACTTCAGTAAGTTTAAACACCAAAACATGTTTTTAATAACAGAAATTGCTCGAAATATAGACAGGGAGCAGTCTTAACTTGCAATGCTCTTCTTATCGCTAGTTCGTGCAACTGTTGACGTCTTGTCAATTTAGCTCAGTTGGTTAGCGCATGCAACTATTAATTTTTTATGCTTTCACCTAAGGCTGTTCGAATCCTATCAATGGCCGTGCTTTATTTTACTTCACGAAAAGCAAGAGTAACTTCAATGTAAAAGTTTCAATTTACTTTTTTGTTTCTTACATGCTTTTATTATTATTTTTTACAATTGCATATCAAAACTATTCAATATATTCACGGGCTACAAGTACGTTGAATTGTTAACAGATGGCAGTAACTAACACTATTAATTCATGTGCTTTTAAGTTCTTGAAAAATACTTCACTAGCATTCATTAAAAAAGTATACGATTGTCGGATGTAAAACCCCACATTTTTTACAGAAAAAAGAGGTAATTCTTTTTAAATACAAGAGTTCTAAAGAGCATTATTAGAAGATATCTTATGATTTAATCATGAAAATGAAGAAAAAAGAGCTGATATAAATTAGTGTTGAAATTACCAACTATATCAATATCTTAAAAAGTATTAAAAATAAAAATCAATTTTAAATGAATAAAACGAACTAAATGACGTGTTAAGACATACAAAAATGCTATTCACCAATTATACTATTTCTTTCGATCCATTTTTGCGATCTCTTTTTAACAATACTAACAATCTGTATGTTAATGACAAGCAGTCGGAAGACTGATTACGTCATAACATGGCGGCGCCCGATTAAGCGCAAGGCTGAGACTCTTTTGAAGCAAGTCTTTATAACTCTTGATAAAATCATCACAGAAAGAAAAGAAAATGTTTTCCGTAGTCTGCTTTAATAGAAGAATTTTTTATTGCAATGAAAAAATACTACCGGAAATGTCCATTATGATATTATTAGTATATATTTTAGGTTGAGTGAGAGGAACTGGGCAGATGTATTTCCCGCCTGTTTATCAAAAACATGGCCTTTTGATAAAAATATAAGGTCTGGTCTGCCCAATGAATTATTGTTTTGAATGGCCGCGTTATTTTGACCGTGCAAAAGTAGCATAATCATTCGTCTTTTAATTGTTGGCTTGTATGAATGGCTGGATGAGGAAGTGACTGTCTTTTTTTAATATAATGGAATTTTACCTTTGAGTGAAAAGGCTTAAATGATTAGGAAGGACGACAAGACCCTATAGATCTTTATATATAATTTTATGCTGATAAATTGATATTTATTTTTGTGTTTAAAATTATGTATTTGGCTGGGGCGGCTGGAAAATATAAACTTTTCCTGTACTATTTCATTTATTAATATTGTTTATTTGATCCATTTTTTGTGATTATCAGATTAAGTTACCTTAGGGATAACAGCGTAATCTCTTTTGAGAGTTCTTATCGACGGGGGGTTTGCGACCTCGATGTTGAATTAAGATTTAGTTAGGTGCTTAAGGTTCGACCTTTAAATTCTTACATGATCTGAGTTCAGATCGCCGTGAGCCAGATCGGTTTCTATCCTTCTAATGATTTAAGTATTTTAGTACGAAATGACCAGGTATTTATAATACTTTATTTACATTAAAATAATAACTATTTTGGTAGATAAGTGCATTAGATTTAGGATCTAAGGATGAGGTAAATTCTTCATATAGTAGTGTATATTAATTTTTTGTTGGGCTTTTTTCTTATATTATTTTAATTATTGGGGTTTTAGTTGGAGTTGCTTTTTTAACTATGTTTGAACGCAAAGTGTTATGTTATATTCAAATTCGTAGGGGGCCCAATAAGGTGGGATTTTGTGGTATTCTTCAGCCATTTGCTGATGCTATTAAGCTTTTTACTAAGGAGCAAAGATTTCCTACCATGTCTAATTATTATCCTTATTATTTGACTCCTATTTTTAGTTTGATATTATCTTTGCTGGTTTGAGTGTGTATTCCTCTTGTTAGATTAGTTGTCACTTTTTCTTTGGGTCTTTTATTTTTTTTTATGCTGTACTAGTATGGATGTTTATAGTGTTATGGGTGCTGGTTGATCTTCTAATTCTAAATATGCTTTTTTGGGAGGGTTGCGGGCTGTTGCGCAGACTATTTCTTATGAGGTGAGTCTTGCTTTAATTTTATTATCTTTTGTTTTTTTAAGAGGTAGTTATAACCTTTTTGATGCTACCAGAAATATATATGATTTTTGTTTATTAGTTTTCCGATGTCATTGGCTTGGTTGGCTTCTTGCTTAGCCGAAACAAATCGGACTCCATTCGATTTTGCTGAGGGGGAATCTGAGCTTCTCTCTGGCTTTAATGTTGAATATAGCGGAGGTGGGTTTGCTCTTATTTTTATGTCGGAGTATGCTAGAATTTTGTTTATGGGGGTTTTGTTTAATATTATTTTTTGGGGTTGTGATGTTTTTTCTTATATATTTTTTTACTAAGGTGGTTTTTATTTCCTTTATTTACATTTGGGTCCGGGGGACTTTACCTCGTTTTCGTTATGATATGTTAATGTATCTTGCTTGAAGGATATTTCTTCCTTTATCATTAAATTATTTATTATTTTTTAGTGGATTTAGGATTTTAATAATATCTTTTTTAATTTAAATGAATTTTATTTAGAATACAAAATCCTTAGAGTTTCTTTTACTCTCTTTTATGTTTTCAAAACATAAGCTTTGTTCTCGGCCAAAGGATTAATTTTTAATAAGTAAGTGGTATTCATAATGTTGAGAGTTGAGGTATAATTACGAAATAAGTGAAGTAAATTACTGTTAATACTTGTCCTGTCAAAATGTAGGGATCCTCAACTGGTCGGGCTCCAATTCAAGTTAGTAGGAGAATTACTGAGACTATAATTCAAAAAATAATCTGTTTGAGTGGGTAAGATTGAAGTCCTCGCCTTTTTCTTTTATGGTATCATGGTATAATTATTAAAATTAAAATGGATATAACAAGGGCAATAACTCCTCCTAATTTGTTAGGAAATGATTGTAAAATGGCGTAAACGAATAAGAAATATCATTCTGGTTGGATATGAATTGGAGTAACTAGTGGATTTGCCGGAATAAAGTTCTCTGAATCGCCTAATATGTAAGGATTTCATAGGGATAGAAGAGTTAATAAAATATTATTGTTAGGACTGCAATAAAATCTTTTAATGAGTAAAGTGGGTGGAATGGAATTTTATCGATGTTGCTATTAATCCCTTGGGGGTTGTTAGATCCTGTTTGATGGAGAAATATTAAGTGAACTATTGATAGGGCAATAACAATAAATGGTAAGATAAAGTGAAATGCAAAGAATCGGGTTAGGGTAGCGTTGTCTATTGTGATTTGGTATTAGAATTGTTGGAATTTGGGCTGTTAGTTTGATTTGTTTACGTCAGGTAGATGTTAAATCTTTAATTGCTTATTCTTCTGTTGCTCATATGGGGTTGGTATTGATGGGAATTATAACTATAGGTGTTTGGGGATTTAAGGGGGCTTTAATTTTGATGATTGGTCATGGGCTATGTTCTTCTGGTTTATTTTGCCTAGCTAATATTTCTTATGAACGTTTGGGCAGTCGGAGTTTATTTATCAAAAAGGGTATGATGTATTTTATGCCTAGAATAACTTTTTGGTGATTTTTACTTAGTATTGCTAATATGGCGGCCCCACCTAGTTTAAATTTGTTAGGAGAAATTAGTTTATTGAATAGTGTTATTGCCTGGTCTTTTTTAAATATAGTTGGGGTGGTTTTAATATCATTTTTTAGAGCTGCCTATAAATTATATCTATATTCTTATACTCAACATGGTATTATTCTGGCTTGTATTCTTGTTGGGGGGGAAGCGTTCGCGAGTATTATCTTTTATTTCTTCATTGATTTCCTTTAAATCTTTTAATTATTTTTGTATGGCCAAGTTTTTTATGATTTTAAATTGTTGATTGATAACCTAAGTAGTTTAGTTAAAATTTTGGCTTGTGGTGCTAAGGAAGGTTTAGTGGTGACTCTTACGTCGTGATATGGATGTATCCTATTTGTATTGTTTCTTTTGTATTTCTTTTTATTTTTAGTTTGTCTTTTTTTTTGGTTGGGGCGTTACTTTAATAGTTTCTGATATTAGTTTATTTATTGAGTGAGAAATTGTTAGAATTAATAGAAGTTCCGTTGTTATAACTATTTTATTGGATTGGTTGTCTTTAATTTTTATGAGATTTGTGTTATATATTTCTAGTATAGTTATTTATTATAGAGGACAATCTAGAGATTTTTATATTAATCGTTTTATTTTTTTAGTACTTATGTTTGTTTTGTCAATAATATTATTAATTATTTCTCCTAATATTATTAGTATTTTATTGGGGTGAGATGGTCTTGGTTTAGTATCTTATTGTTTAGTAATTTATTATCAGAATGTGCGATCCTATAATACTGATATATTAACTGCTTTGTCTAATTGGATTGGGGATGTTTGTATTTTGCTTGCGATTGCTTGAATATTAAATTATGGCAGTTGAAATTATACTTTTTATTTGAGGGAGTTGCATAATGGGGACGAAATAAAAACTATTATCACTTTTGTTGTGCTGGCGGGGATAACAGAAAGAGCTCAAATTCCTTTTTCGGCGTGGTTACCTGCGGCGATGGCGGCCCCTACGCCGGTTTCTGCTTTAGTCCACTCCTCTACTTTAGTCACTGCTGGCGTTTACTTATTAATTCGTTGTAGTAATATTTTAAGTGATAGCTTTATGGGGCGGGTGTTATTACTTCTTTCTGGTTTGACTATATTTATGGCAGGTGTGGGGGCTAATTATGAATATGATTTAAGGAAAATTATTGCTCTATCTACTTTGAGCCAATTAGGGCTAATAATAATAATTTTTTCTATAGGATTTTCTATGCTAGCTTTTTTCATTTATTGACCCATGCTCTTTTTAAGGCCTTATTGTTTTTATGCGCAGGGGCTATCATTCATGGGGTTGGGGACACTCAAGATATCCGGTGTATGGGAGCCCTTGTAAATCAAATGCCGTTAACTTTGTCCTGTTTAAATACAGCTAATTTAACTCTTTGCTGAGTTTCTTTTTTGGCTGGGTTTTATTCTAAGGATTTGAATTTGGAACTTGGAGCCATAGCATGAATTGATTTAATTAGATTTTTTATTATTTTTTTCAACCGGTTTAACTGTGTGTTATTCTGCTCGCTTAAGATTTGACTGGGATGGGGGTTGCTGGTAGAAGCTGTCACGGGACGGGGGATAATGTTAATTTAATTATAGTGCGAGGAATGTTAGGTCTAACCGCGGCTTCTATTGTAGGTGGGGCTACCATGAGATGGTTATTATTTTCTTGTCCGTCTGTGGTGGTGTTACCACTGCCTCTTAAAATGGGAGCTTTAATTGTTAGAGGTGCGGGGGCTTGAATCGGAGCCCTGTTAGAAAACTCTTACTTAGGTAAAAATCAAGCAATGTTTGGCGGGACTTATTTTTTTTATAAGTATGATAGGTTCTATATGATTTTTGCCGTATTTATCTACTAATTATTGTATTCGATTACCTCTTAACGTTGGGGGAATGTATAATAAAGTTGTTGATCAGGGGTGAAGAGAAATATTGGGGGCGCAGGGGACTTATAATTTTATAGCAAACGGTTCTGCTTTGATTACTAAGGTGCATTTTAATGAGTTTGGATTGCATTTATTTTTTTCATTTATTTTAATTATGTTTTCAATTATAGTTATTTTTATTACTTATTTGAATAGCTTATGTTTAAAGTATAGCATTGAAGATGCTAAGAAGAGTGATTGACTCTTCAAATGAATAGTACTCCCTAAGAAGATCTTCTTATTTTTACCTTGAAGAAGTAGTGTAAATTGTTATACTGAGGGGGTTTAATTAAAAGGTAATAACGGGTTTAACCGCTAAAGATAAAAGTTAGCAGCTTTTTCTTGTTTAATTTACTTACCTCCTTAGTGGGGACTATTTAGATTGCCCATTTTTGTTATTAACAGTAACACGCCCATTGATTTGGCTTCCAACTAAAAACAAGGGTGGGATGTCCACCTTAAAATCGGGTCGAAACTGAGCGCTAAAGTATTGCTTCTTGTTGTTAGGTAAGATAAGTTGACAGACAACACCTTTCGGCTGCAAACCAAATATTATGATTAACTATTATCCTACGCGGGCCATTCAAGTGACCCTTGATTTCGTTCATGGTATAGGCCGATAAGTAGGATTGAGAGAAAAATTATTGTTACGGTGGTTCAGGATATGATTCTGGCGGTAGTAAGTGTGATGGCGGAGGGGAGAAGTAGTACGATTTCTACGTCAAAAATAAGGAAAATTATTGCAATAAGAAAAAAGCGAATTGAAAATTGAGTTCGTGGGGACGATTTGGGGTCAAAGCCACATTCAAACGGCGATCTCTTTTCTCGGTCAATATATATATTTTTTTTATGATAGTAGGGAGGCTAGTAGTATTACGGCACTTGTGATTGTTATAGCGATTAAAGCGGCGGTTAAAACTGTATATATTATCTATTTCATTTTGTATGAATTTTTTAATTGGAAGTCAAATGTATTATTTATACTAAATAGATAGTTATTACCCTCATCAATAAATTGAGATGTATAGGAATAGTCATACTACGTCTACAAAGTGTCAGTATCAGGCTGCTGCTTCAAATCCGAAGTAATGATTTGGAGAAAAATGATATATTATGTGGCGGAGTAAGCATACCATTAAAAATGATGAGCCGATAATTACATGAAGCCCGTGAAACCCTGTTGCTATAAAAAGGTAGCCCCGTAGGTGGCGTCTGAAATTGTGAATGGTGCTTCATAATATTCAAAGGCTTGAAGGGCTGTGAAATATAATCCTAGAATTACTGTTGAAGTTAAGGTTTGGGTAGTTTGTGTGTGATTTCCTTCTATTAAACTATGATGGCCTCAGGTTACTGTAACTCCTGAGGCCAGCAAAATTGCAGTATTGAGGAGGGGAATTTGTATTGGATTGAAGGGCTGAATTCCTGCGGCGGGCCAGATCGCTCCAATTTCTACTATGGGGGAGAGTCTTCTGTGGAAGAAGGCTCAGAAAAATGAAATAAAAAAGAATACCTCTGATACGATAAATAGGATTATCCGTCATCGTACGTAACATAAGCAATGGTTAGGCGGGGGTATCCATGAAAAATCAACCAATGCCACTTTTTTTAAAAAAATGTAATTTTTCAGGTCTTTACAAAAGTTTGGCTTAGGTCATCTACCAATGAAAATAAGCCTTGTACTGTGACAAATTATCATAAAATTCGCCTCTAGCTAAATAGTTTGTGGGTGATGGGGCAGTATGTAAACAAGGAAAAGGTCCCGTGGGCTGTTTCGTGATCTAAAGGTGGGATTGCTTTCTACCCCTTCCTTTTATTGTGAAGAATAAGAAAATTAATGGTGATAACCCTAAATTTTGAAGGCAAATAAAAACAAATAGCGGTGTAGCGAGACAAATTGTCTCGGGGAGGGGCTCATATTTGATTATGTCCTTTGCAAATACCAACGGCAGTCGGTTGTTGTCTCCACTCGGTGGGCGTTGCACTCAGGTTCGTCACCAGCCACAAAGTGTAGGGGACCACAAAAAATTTAGAAAAAGGTTTGGGCTAACGAAACATACATAAAATTAAATATTTGTATTGGGGCAAGGAAAATATGGGGATCTTCACCTGGATTTTCACAATGTGAGGGAGGATTAGGCAGATAATCATTTACAATCAATCAACGTAAAGTTAAATTATGTAGATAAGGTATGCACAAAAGAAGTGACCCCGATTATCAAATGAAGGGACGTTAGTCAATTAGTCACGATTTTGAGAAAACTTACAAACATGTCGTAGCTATGATACTGAGGATAGAATTTGATAGTTTGTCACAATGTTTCGTGGCTAGAAATTTGTGTGACTATTCTTGGTATTATTAATGTCAGTTTTAGAAGCTTTGAAGATTCACTAAACGTTTTCTGCGAGATATTTTGAACTATAAAGTCTAACGAGACCACAGAGAGTAATCTAAAATCTTCTGCCGAGTAGATTGAAGACAGTTCGTGACGACAGAGCTTTCGTTTTTCAAGAATCGGAACATAATTTCTCCACATTTTTTTTCCAAATTCCAAAAGTAACTTGGAAATTTCTCTCTAGTAAATAGCGTGGCTATCATAACGTGACATGTGAATGTAAAGCGGGATTTTGCTTCGCAAGTAATCACATCACATACCTCCATTGTTTTCTTTACCCATTCCATTCTTTCACTCTTTCTCCTCTTGGATACCGTGTTTGTATTGTCTGTTGTTTCACTCGAATCATCAAGCTGGTCTCTTTTAGTCTAATATTTGTTTCAAAGTGAAAAATAGCCTTTTGTTGTCAAGGAAGGGTCAATTTCTCGATTTTGAAGTTGATTAAACAAAATTTCCACAAGAAGCCCAATGGATTGTGTTTGAGTTTTTCTCTTCCTCCATCTTCACTAACTTATTCATGGATTGAATAATATTCTTTTTATGTTCAAAAACTGTATTTACGCTTCTGAACAGGAAGTTCCAACGAATATTACTAGTTCGGGGTAACTGTTTCGGAATACCAGACTCGCTGCGGACTACCAGAAAAAAGTAAAAACGCCTTGCAAATTTAAAAAAAAAACTACTTTCCTCATAAATAGATTCACTTGATGAGCGTAACAATGTATATAAACAGCAATCAAAATGGAACGATACAATGCCATACCTTTAGAATTATGATTTCGCGATTAAAGTAACATGAGTCGCCCTCAATGACTTCTATCTACTCAACTGATTGCTGATGCTGCCAAAAGTTTCATGAATATATGAAACCAAGAAGAGGAGAGAATACTTTTAATCTCGTTTGTTCTCTTCCAGCCCAAACAAATTTGCGCCAAATTTTCAATTTCAACTCAATTTTATGCGCTTGATATCGCGCTATGTGGCACGTTTATTATATATGTCTTAATCCCTGTAGAAAGCATAAATATTATTTTCAGTATTTTCTTTTACATGCAGAGTACAGCATACTATTATATGAATAACTCAGGAATTAAAACTTAAATAAAAAATGGGCCGGACAGCGATAAGAAGGGTATAACATATTGAGTTAAACTGAAAATTTGGTCCACATTGAATTAGACTGGAATTGGATATACGAGTTTAAATATTTGCTCTGGCGTCTATCTTTCAACACTAAGCAGTCACTCCAGTATCGTTACGTAGAGCTCGAGAGTCGCGCTTGAGATTTAGCAAGGATTGCATTCTGTGGTAGCTATTAGTGGTAAAGTAGTGATGACCACAAGAGTCTTGGTCTTGCATGCAAGACAAAGACCAAGACCAGGGATACCGATGCAAGACAAAAGACCAAGACCATACCTGCAAGACTCGCACAAGACCAAGACCAACCTGCAAGAGTCTTGCACACGCACTATTTGAATATTTTTGAAACGTGGAAAGGAAGGGGAAAACATCATATCCTTCACTTGAATTTCTTTGGCTTCTGTAAAAATACCGCTGGAGTGAAGGTGTTCCCAGTTGTGCACACCGTGTGAGTGGATCTGAGAATCATGCCGCTGTTACTGTAGCATACTAAACTAAACTTACACTGTACACTAAACTTACAATAGGAGGAAAAATTTCTGTTAAGGCCCATGTAAAGCCAAGATCTCCGACAAGAGATGGCAGCACTATCTCCGTATGTGTCTAATGTATTTTTATCGTTGCACGAAATTTCATTGCTGCTCCTACAAATTCAAGCCTAGAGAGTTCAAACTTTCAGGGAAAAAGTTCATAAGTAATTCAAGAGTTCTGCTTGTGCCGATTTTCTAATTTTCTTTCTCGTTGATTGTTATATGCATAACAACAATGGAACTATTTCAACAATGAACAATATAGAATATGAAAAATCGGCACAGGTAGAACTCTTGAATTACTTATGAACTTTTTCCCTGAAAGTCTGAACTCGCTAGGCTTGAATTTGGAGGAGCGACATTGAAATTTCGTGCAACGATAAATACATTAGACACATACGGAGATAGTGCTGCCATCTCTTGTCGGAGATCTTGGCTTTATATTCCCCTTAAAGATAATTTGGATAAAGGGCAAAAGGAAGTTTGATGTCCTGGCTTTTCTGATGTTAGGTTTGTCGTGGTATGATCCATTGATTCAGATAAAGGTAGATTATGGTCCGTTCGGAGTCTGTATTGATTTGTGTAACCAAGTCCTTGTGTTCTAAGCTACTAGTCGATTTTATAAAATGTCTGTTGATATGTGTTATTGAAAACTGAGTTCTGTTTTATGTGTTATGCTACGGAGAATTGATTCTGAATAAAAGAACGGGTTTTGCAGTACACGTGGTAATTGTTTGTCGCTTGTAGATATAATCGGGAGGAATATTACAAGAATGCCCGGACTGGCTACCTGGCCGTCGCCAGGGGCCTTCGAATGCTGAAAAATGAGAAAAATAAAATACAAATTTGTTGAAAACAAATATAAACTGGTTTAAAAATGGGAATTTGAAATGCGAATTTAAAACATGAAGTTTTTGAAACAAATTCCATGATTTTACTTATAAGCTGCTTCATAAACTACATTTAAAAAAATATTCGTAAGTTGCAGGACGGGAACGATAATAGGGTGTGAAGTCTGTAAACACCACAGCATTGTTCTAGCAGCATTTTTACAAATTAAAAATTGTTAAGAATCGTTTTAGGTCGTGTTTAACCAATGATATGCTTTTTCCTTTAATGCTAATTGCAGTTGAAAGAGACTTGTTTTCAAAGGTAGACAAAGGTGTAGTCAATCAGTGGTTTAGCGATTGCATGCGCCCTAGTTCCCCAAAAGGTATTAGAAACCATTATTTTTTTTATGTATTTATAATTCCCTGGTCCCCCTTCCCCTTTCCCACAGTTGTATTGTTGTTCCTTTACGGCATTACTTTCTGTGGAATTTTGTTCATTTTCGATCATAAACTGGAGTTTGTATAAAAAACATTCAATTTGCGAACATTTTCATGGTGAATTTTGTGTTCTACACGTAAAAGTACCTACGGAAATACATCTGATAACTCATTTAGTTAATATAAAGTGTCACCTTCAAGGTTGATTTTACTGCTTAAAAGTCGCCCACATTACACGACTCGACTTATTCGGGACACAAATATATGACAGAGTGCGAGTCTATGCGTGTTATTTTCGCTATCTATATGCTTCAAATAAGGTCAGAATTCATGTCCGAAGTCAAAACTCGCTGAACAACAAAAAGAGTTCCCTTGTAAGTTTTGGTTACTCAATATACGTGTATGTTTGGTCTTCCTTTGGAACCTGGAGCACGGAGATTGGTAAATAATTGGAACAGTGACTAGAAGATGACAGAGAGCACAGTTCTATGGAGCACAAGGTAAGAGCTTCAGTGTCTAAATTATTTATGACATTTTCGATAACCCATGATTGCATTCTGTCAAAGCTTACGAAACATAGTTGTGTGCCTAAAACAGCAAGTAAACTAAAAGTAAAAGAATAAAATGTTATTTTGTGAAGTTGTTCAAATTAAAGCGAAATTGAACTTCGGTAGTTCTATTCTGTACGCTTACATGAAGATCAACAAAATCATTAAAACATATTTCCGTTACTATTGATGCATTAATGCAGGCAATGATATGCATAGCTTTTACTATTTCCTATACCCGGTGTAAAATTTATGTATGAAACGTATAAATTTCTTAAAAGCAAGACTTGCAAGCAAGACCAAGACCAAGACCAAGACCAAGACCAAAACTGGGCGAGAAAGACCAAGACCAGGGATACCGATGCAAGACCAAGACCAGGGATACCAATTCAAGACCAAGACCAGGACTAGATGTGCAAGAACGTTACGGTCTTGGTCTTGCTTTTGCTAATCACTAATTTAAAGGCAGGGAGGAACACGTACACGCTCTCTCACACACACGCTCTCTGCCTGTCTGTCTGTCTCTCTCTCTCTCTCTCACACACACACACACACATACACGCTCTCTCTCACACACACACGCACGTACATACACGCTCTCTCACACACACGCGCACACACAGATAGAGAGAGAAACTGCGAGTAAATGAATGTAGCACACGGCTCCTGCAGCCTCGGCTATCGTGTGGGTCACAAGTGCCACCTACCGGGCGCAATGAAAAGCTAAAGAGGGGAGAAAAGGGTAGAAAACCTCGTGAGTGACTTGATCGCTGCAAGCTCCTACTGCTTACGAGAATGACTAAAAGAAAAGCCACTCAAACAATCAGCGAAGGGAGAGCCTCTGTAGAGAGTAGGGCACTAAAAGCGTTGCGGGAAAATTACACACCAAGATTAAACTGTGAACTTGTTAAGTATTTTTATTCTCTTTCTAAATGGAAATAATGACTTTTTTAACACCGAGGTATAGAATATTATTACATATTCTATATCGTAGGGTGATTGACATAAAAGTTAAATAATTTAATAATGAGTGTTTTGGGCAACGAGGCAACAATAATACCCACCGTCGCTGAAAAATAACAAATAGTATCACACGCTTTGTGTTTATCCAAAATTGTTCATTATTTTTTTCAACCAAGGTTTAGTGCATATGAAATCTTCCAGCTTGGTTGCTCGATCCTTTCATTTTTTTAAAAAAGTTATATCCACTGTATAAGAATGTTGTTGCCCTGTTTAAAACAGTTATTCTTTTTTATACCAACCAATTAAGTAATCGCGTCCATTTTGTATTGTGGCGCATACGAAATTTGTGTAATACGGTCAGGGTCGGATTTACCACTAGGCCCAGTCCTAGGGGCTCACTTTACAAGGAAAACTTAGAAATCACAATTCGAAAGGCTAGACAAAAACATTTTGGCCAAAAAAAAACATTAAGGAGAATACCAAACACCCGAGTGACTCTCTCTCTCATGACTGACTTTATAATGTCTAGGCTGGAAGGGGAAAAGGACTGGAGGTGTCACGGGGAAAGGAGCGGCGCTGATGGTTATGGGCCTAGGGAGCCTAGTGACACAAATCCGGTCCTGAATACGGTATCTGCGGTGCTCTATAAGATATTCAAACAAAATACATTCTTTCCAATAACATCTGCTTGGTAATTTTAGTCCTCTGCACAAAAAATCTAAAACGTAATTGAATCGAACTGATCAAAATGGCATCCAAGTGTGATTTTCGAAATAGAAACAATTCAAGTTTTCAGAACGCTTTTCGCCAGAAGGGATTCAATATTAAATTTGATTTCTTGTACACTATATTATATCAAATTATGTTGAAAGTATACCTAATATGAAGGCTGATACATTGTTACTTCACATTTTATAATTTATTAATTTTTGAAAATTGAAACATTTGCGTTTTATGTATATTGAAAACCCAATATCTCTGATGGGATGAAATATAAAAATCCATTTCGGTAGGCCTACAGGCTGAGGTAGATCTCGAAGTTTTTTTTTTATTTCCAAAAATTCAAATATCGCTATATGTGAGAGCTATCGAGAAACTATTTATTGTTTTGTAGATTATTCATCGAGAGCTGTTCAACGATACCTCACAAGACATATATATATATATATATATATATATAT
>JAGDQP010049143.1:0-14575 GCA_022664845.1 Lepisma saccharinum | reverse complement strand
CCCCCCCCCCCCTTGGACTTCCTAGGGTTAAGCTAGGAAAATGAATTATTGCACAGATCTGTCATATCTCCTTAACTTCGAAAGCTCATTTTCCTATCTTTAACATCTTACCTTTTTATGAACACTCGAAATCTCTGATTTCGCAAAAACTTTTCTTCTTGTATAATATGCTGCGGCAGCACTTCACATTTCTGACGGGGAACTTGGATGACAAAGACTGCCACGCATGTTGATTATAATTATTTATTTATTTAACAATCACCAGATACAGCACACTGGCCATTTTACACTGGATCTAATAACAAGGGAAAGGATTTGGGAAGGTATCGGCCGGGGCCTGTTTACTAGATACCATCCTGGCATTTGCCTGGTAGGACTGAGGAAAACCCCAGTCAGGGTGGTCGGTAGCGGGAATCGAACCCGCGACCTTCCGAATGCGAAGCCAACGCTCTACCACTTGAGCTACTTCACTCGGTAAATAATAAATAATTTAAACTATAAAATCATTTAAATACAAACTCGAAGATAAATATTTATGAAAAATATAAATCCATATCTGCACTAAGATGTCTCACAGGCTGCAACTCAGTGTACTGCGCTGAACTATTGTCAATATCAGATTCAGTCACTCCGAAAACTTTCACTACTTCATGTCCAACAGGAATCAGTTCACAATAATTTGCATTCTCTGTACTAACAGATGTCCCAGGATGAACTTCCTTACATATTCTTTTGGACATAATCTCAGAATCATCGTCATTTTTCAACATTTGTAGAATTCTATGAGCTCGCGACGACATCGTTCCTTCATAACGTAACAAACAACTAAACAATATTCTTGATTGCACACGGCTTTTACAGAATGTACACTTTCCCGCACTTTTCCTTCAATACGAAATATATTTTTGTTGGCAACCCTGTATTACATTATTGAAACCTGATTCATATAAATATTTTCATTGTTAGAATGTTGTGAAACTTTGCAGGCAAAGAAGCCTTAGAACACAATATTCACTACATCGTTATTATATTGGGTAATGAATATAACCGATTTTTCGCATTGAAAGAGGCCATTTACTTACCGTGCAAAACAAGATAAGTCTATTTAACTGGTTTTCCCCCCAGCAAACTCATACCTTCAGACTTAACTGGTTAATGACTTAACGGTTTTCGTACCTAATATTACGAGCTAGTGTATTGGAAATTATCTCAGAAGATGCGGAATAAAAAGTTGAACATTGTGATACCAAAATCTCATTTTCGAAAAAAGTTGACTTATCCTGTTTTTCCCGGGGATGAGTATTATAATGTTGCCAAATTTAGTCCGAAATGTCTGATTCTTGATAATTTTAAACTCGGGTCCTATCAGTAATATTGAGATGCGTTTTTTTTTTTTTTTTGCGTATGATAGATATTATCGATTTATAAGGACCTTATTTTAGTTTTCAACTAAACTGAGTAGCTTGGGCCCTGCGGTCTTGCAAAAAGATAAAACCAAAGTAAAAAAAAATGTGGACCGAGCCGCCCTAGCTCTGTGGTATAACGTTGACGAGAGAGGGGAGAGCGTGGGTTCCATCCCAACGGTCGACCATCCTGATTGAGGTTTTTCCAGTTTTTCCCTGCCACAACAGGCAAATGCCGGGATGGCATCTTCAACATAGGCCCTGGCCGACACCTTCTCGAATCTTTACCCCTCCCCTTCACCGGCCTGGGTTCTTAGATGCCTAAAAGCCATAAGTAAAATGCTATGAGAGGAAGAGATCTTGTTTATGCATGACTAAAAAGAAAAGCATGGGGCACGGGTATTGAAGAAAACTATAAAGCGACTGTATACGAGAGCACGCCCCAAGCTTTTCTGTTTAGTCATGCATAAACATTTTTTTTAACTTTCCAGTACGAATGGTTTAAGAAAAGTATGTCTTTAAAAAGTTTTTTTTTAATTATTTTTTTTCGAGTTATTTCGGTGTTCGATATACTTTTTCTCAAGCTAATGTACTGTGACCCAAACCCTAAAGTGTTCTGCAACCAGTCAGTCTCAACATCGTTGCAGACTAGTATTTGCTTTAGGATAAATAAGTCAATATTAAATAAAATATTAAAATATGTAAATACATGAAATTAACAATGGAATATTGTATTGTCACCCGACTTACGTCGCTGTGCAAAATTTCATCTTTGTATGACGTCGGGAAATGAGTGAAATTAACGTTGCAAGATTTGAGTACAACACGAATCATTGTAAACTAAAGAGAAGAATATAAAAAAAGTAGAAAAATGGGCTGTTGGGAACTTTTTTTTGGTTTACGGGTCTGTGTGTATACATAATTTTACTTGTAAATCCTTCTTACAAAATTGTTTGTTTTATTACAGAAAGAGCTGGAACACGATCTGTAAGAAATAAGCTCACTGTGTATTCCTGTTTAAATGCTCTCACTCGATCTTACCGGCTGAGTGACGTCGCGCCTGGGAGAATAAATCTTCCGAAGATCGCAGTTGTTGGCATATCAACATCATTTTCTATTACAACACTTTATTTAAAGTCATGTAACTTACGACAATGGCTGTAAATCAGTCAGTCAGTCAGATAATTGGGCGGGTTTATGAAAGAAGAAGTGTCGAGCGTTAGCCCATGACTTCAATTTGAAGTGGGATGACGTGAATGAATGAAACGTAAAGGAAATATAGAGGATGCCACTGTAGCAGTCCTGGGAGCATTTGAAGTGATCAAGGGTGGGAAATTTGAGATGTCCTGTTGTCATGACTACAGTTTGAAGAGGAAGGAGGAGATTAAAGTTGTCAGCGTGGCAAGATGGAATTATTGGTCAGTCAGGCTAAGATCTTGGGCTTCCATAAAATTATGCGTATATGAATTAGGTTAGGTAGGGTAAGGCATTTTGTGGGTGAAACGAGGTGGCTGTGCCGTGCCAATTGCTTGTAGAATATCATGTGGTGAAAGAGACATTCAGGGCCAGAATGATCGGCAGTGTGAATCGATAACATCTTTCAGGAACGGTAGTTCAAGATCTTCATGCAGTTGTGCTAGAAGTGTGTCACGTGGATGACCAGATATCATGCGAGCCGCTCTGTTTTGAACACGTTGTAGTCGCATTTGAAGAGATTTAGCCGAATGCTGCCATGCTGGGGCTGCATAGATTAGTTTTGGTCTTATCATCATTTGGTATACGTGCAGTCTGGCCTTCATTGAGAGACCATTCTGATTATTGAGGATAGGATACAATGCACACGTGCATCTTGTGGCTTTACTGGCAATGTTTCGAATATGTCTATTGAATGTGAGACGCCGATCCAGTTCAACTCCCAAGTAGGTAGCACTATCACTGTAAGGTAATTGTATTCCAGAGAAAGTTAGCAAGTGCGGTGGATTTAGTCTACGTTTGGTGAAGTGGACTACTGTTGTTTTGTCAGGATTGACTTTGAGTCGCCATTTGGTTGTCCAGGTTTCCATGAGATCTAGGTGTTGCTGTTCATATCTGAGTGCAAAATTTATGTGATGAGATTAGACATAAATGGCGATGTCGTCTGCAAAGGTGGCCATGAGAGTATGTGGATGGGTAGGTACATCGGCTGTGTATAAGTTATAAAGTATGGGAGACAAAACTGAACCTTGAGGAACTCCGGATTCAATCGGATATTCTTCTGTCTCTTTACCGAAACGAGAAACAGAGAAAGATCTTTGGGTTAAGTAAGATTTTAAAATCCTGATGTATTGATGAGGGAATCATTGTAGATCTAATTTGTATATAAGTCCTTTATGCCAAACTTTGTCGAAAGCCTTTGATGTGTCGAGGAAGATACCGAACGTGTGACTACGTCTATTAAATTGGAGAGTAATTTCTTCAACAATAGGTACCAGTTGAGCAACTGTGTCAAATTGTGGCCGGAAACAAAATTGATGAGTGGGCAGCAGGTTGTTGTCCTAAACAATTTTAAAGAGTGGGTCTTTAAGAAGCCGTTCAAATAATTTGCTAATCACCGACAGTAGACTTATAGGTCGATGATTCTGCGGGTACAGTGGATCTTTGCCTGTTTTAGGAATCATGACTACTTCAGCTATTTTCCATTGTGGCGGATAATGACTGAAATTTAAGATAGCATTGAATAGTCTAGTCAAAAGGACTAGCATCTTACGTGGTATGCGTTTTAAAGTCATTGCCGGAATTTTATCAGGTTCAGATGCACTCCTACCCCGAATTTTTTTGATAGTGCGTTGCACTTCTCGAGGTGTAATTAAGGTAGCCAGATCAAAAGGTTGATTGTAGTCAGTAGTATTGAGATGCTGATGGACTTGTCGAGTGATTCCCTCGTCATATGGTTCCGGATTAAGACTGAACTGTGTTTGTAATTTATCTGCAAATACTGCAGCTTTATCTTGATTATTATATACCAGGCCTCTTGTACCATGTAGTGGACGATTGGAGATTGTACCTTCTGTTTTTGTAAGTGCTTTTGTAAGATTCCAAAATTCGTGATTTGGTTTAGATAGTGATTGTAATTTATCAGACCACTGTAAATAAAGTAAGCGTTTTAAACTTTGACTGATGCGTTTTTTAAGGTTGTTCCATATTGATTTGTATTGTGGGTGTCTCGTTTGATGCCATCTACGACGCGTCCAACGTTTTATGTGGATGAGGATTTGAGTACGCAGATCAGCGGATGATATATCCTGTTGGTGTCGAGCTGGATTTTTGGAAGAGCTAGTAGTTAAAAATATAGCTGATCGAATGTTTGCTGTGATAAGGTCAACTGCTTTGTCGATGTCGTTTGGAGAATTTAATGGAAGTTTACAGTCAGTGGTACGTACTAGCATAGCAGTGAAGTTATCCCAATTGGTTGTGTAAATGGAAGGTATGACTCGTTGCTCAAAAGATTGGCGATGATGGATATTAAAACAGACAGGTATGTGATCGGATTGTAAAGCAAGTATGGCATGAGGTCCATCTGTGATCTAAATGCTTTTTACTAGGGCTATGTCCAAGATATCTGGTCTACCTCCATTACGTGGAAAACGTGTTGGTTCTGTTGTTGAAAAAGGATAGACATCTAAAGTTGGTAAAGCCTCATAGAGTATTATACCAGAGTTATTTCGTATCCTTGGATTCCAATGTGGGTGTTTGCAATTTAGATCTCCAGTGAGTATACCATGTTGACCCAGAGAGCTCAGTGTGCGAATAACTGCTGGATTTAATGGTATATTCGGTGGTTTGTAGACAGCAATGAAAATAAAATGAAAAGTTTGGGTATATAGTTTGATGCCAGTAGCCTCAAGTGATTGCAGCGGAGGAAGAGTAAGTTGCTGAGCTGGTAATTGATTTTTGAAAAGTACCGCCGTACCAGCTTTTAAGCCAGGACGATCTGATCTGATGACTGTATAGTTTGGGATTTTGAATGTGTGGTAATTTTTAAGATGAGTTTCATTCAGTAAGAATATATCTATCCTTTGTTCTTTTAAAAAGTGTTTGAGTTCCGGTTTTTCATCAAAAACACCATCTGCATTCCGAAATGATATTTTTAAGTGACGTAAATCAATTGTAAACCTTAAATTATAAGGAACAGACATGCAATTGTACTATAACCTATCTCTGTTACTTACAAGTTGAAACATGAAAATAACACTAAAAGAACAAGGATTACATTACACAGTTAATAGCTTGTTAGGTTACGTTTCGGCTAAAACTAAAGCAAAAAACTCAGAACAGGTATTTGCAAAATATACTGTAAAATCTCGCTAAAACTACTTTCATAAGCACTGCAAATATCTCGGACATCTGTTGGCCCTAAGTTAACTTCGTATAATGCTCAGTGGCGGCAAATTACCTGTTAGAGGTATTGAAAGGGACAATGATAATGAGTTTTCCTGATCGTTTCAGGCGGAACTGCATAAATGATGTTCTTATTGTCAGTGTTAGATCCAGGGGGAGGAGGGGGGGGGGGCAAAAGAGCGGCGAACAGCTAAAACTAAAATGTTAAAGCTCCTAAAAAGGAAGTAAAACCGCCTATTAAATTGAAATTGACCTAAACATGTTAAAAATTTCAATACTGGCGTGCTGACATTTTTTTTTTTTTTTTGTCATTCCGTACAACCTACATTCATCTTTAAAATTCTAAGGCAGGTTTACTGCCTTACTGGAGTTAGTAATAGCGATGCCACGGGTTCCAGAGAAGATAATAAAAGTAGGCTACACTACGTGATGTGAGGTAAGCGTCGGATGGTCGTGTTGTTTGGCTAAAACACGATAGAAAGGGCGGCGGAAAAGGCGGCTAAATTTAACTTTGCCCTCCGAAGGAAAATTTCTAGATTCGGCACTGGAAGCTCTGCAGCATATAATCTATTTAAAGAAAACAAACTATCTTGATATTTTTCATTATGTGCGGACAATATAAAGACAAAGTAGCTAGAAAGATTTCTCCACCATAAGAAAACAATTAATAGAAAATCCCTGCTTGTTGTGGAATCATTTTTCGTATTATTGATGCGCTTTAATTTCTTAATTTTAAAATGTACAGTCAGCGCCAAAAAATTGTACCCTTGTAAAATTTCTTTTCGGAATAACTTTGGAATGGATAGACCGATTTGAGAATAGCTTTCTGTAACTTCCAGAACATCAGATCCTCTTTTAAGTTACAGTAAGCAGTTTCCAAATCAATTTATTAATACACAAAGTTATTCACAAAAGACATTTTTTGACTGGGTTCCAACTTTTGCCGTTGACTGTACAAAATGATATATTCCATCAGCTATTTTCTATGAATATCAGTGTTCATATGAATAAATTAAAACAATATATAGAGAAATATAGCTAATAGGGGGAAAATATAAAATACAAATAAAATTTTACTTAAATCCGAATACATTGAAAAGTGGTTTTGAGTGAAACTAAAACTACCATATCTCCTCAAATTGCTGACCTGCTAAATTATTTCTTTTGAAATGCATTACTTCTTTTTAATACTTTTAAGTGAGGAACGCAATTTATTCCGTTCTTTACTCGTTATAGTTACGGTAAAAGACCGATTATATAGTACTTTATGTATAAATAAATGTTCTCATAATATTTTACATTGGCTTGAAATATTTTTCTCCTATCTATTTCAATGCTCAATTTTGTTTGTCTCCTATATTGTAAGCAAATTGGTCATCATAAAATCTTGTCTTGCCAGAGAATTATATCACACGTTGCAATAGTGATACAAATCGCATTCGCCTATTTTGATTTATCCATAACACAATAGTGAGATCAATAACTTTGACTATACCATGTGGAGAATCTTCTTATTTCTAGCTTGACTTATCACCTTAAAAAAAATACACTTCATGTACACATTTCCTCTGAAACTGACCTAGTCTATTATACAAGAAGTGTAAAGGTCGACAAGATCATCATGCGTTTCCGAAGGGAAAATTCTGTACACTTGTGTACTTTTTTTTTTTTTTTCCAGAATCACCTTTTCAAGTGGATTGCGGGAAGATGCCCATCGGGCGAAGATGGCTACAGTGCTATAATTCCATAACCAGATGGTAAACGTATACGGTGTGAAAGAACTAGTCAGTATGCTCTCTATTTAAGAGGCTGTAGTAAATGTCGCGTAATCTGTTGTCACGTAATGACGAGGCAAGTCCTTTAAAATGATTTTCCGTAGTCAGTAAACAGTTTAGGATCGGGTTAAATTCCCTGACAAAGTAGAACATGCATTTGAATAGAGTAGACTGTCAAGTACTTGCTTAGACTGTATCACAAAGAAGCTATTTCTGTGTGTGGTGATGTTGTGTAGATGCCTATTTATTGTTTTCTGGCTAGACACTTATTTCTCTGAACTATTCTTCTTGAACAGAATGTAGTAATAGAAGGACATTTGTAATTGTTAGTCTACGTACGTGTTCAATAGAAATTGAATGTCATTTATGGCCTTTAGACAACTATAGGTCAGACCGGAATAGGAGTGGGGTGAGGATATTTTGAGAAGAAGTCGATCAGGATCTAGTTTGAATCATTAAAATTGTGTGACTAAGAATAACCCTGGACAAATCTCCGTCAGGTTGGCTTGTGTCGGAATCGAACCCAGGACCTATCGAACGCGAAACCAGCGCTCTACTAACGGAACTACAGCTGCTCGGTACATGTTCAATAGTATGTAATGCTATACGTTAAAGAACAATTTTCCTATTTTACACAAACGTAAAGTCATAACTACATTAAATTGGTGTTTGTTTCATTATCGCATAAGGGAGAAAAGAAAACTTCTCTTTCAAGCAGTCGTCGACTCGTCGTCGATATGAACATTGTAAGATGCTGTACTTTCTGAAGTGGTGGAAATATGTCCATACTTGTTCAGGTATTTTAGTCGTATGTAGATAATATAGACATGAAGTTTGCTGTAGGCTAATTTGTACATTATCTCTGCGTTTGACAATAAACGTGAGCTTTTTATTGTTACATGTTTCTTAAGAACTTGAAGTGAATAAAATAGATGCGTCAAGTTGGCCATACCCACTAAAGATACCCGAAAATAAAGGAGTATAATCTTTCGTCAATTCTCCATTCTCAAGCCAGATACAAAGAAAAAAAAAAGCTGTGACCTAACCCCAGTTTGTTTCGTTCTGTCTCACTTATGAATGGAACAATAACATTAGAGTGTTATGTACTAATGATCAAGTATGTGAGTCCGGATGCGTATAGAATTTCAAACTTGATGGGTTTGATTTGAGCTAGCTTGACGTCACATGATCTCTCTTAAGAATGAAGCACTAACGTTAGTGTCATAGGCTATGCACTAAGGATGCACTAACGTGGGCACGACAGACATAAACTTGACGATCTGGATAAAATAAATGAACAGAACTTTTAAAACCACACCATTGTCTGAAATTCACTAAAAATAAAAAAACTGTCTTCACTGTACTAAATACTCGATATAAACTAATTTTCTACTGAACTTAACGTTCATACATCTTTTATTTCAGGAACTCAAAAAGTTGTTTTCAGTTAAAAGATTTCTACATTACAATGATTAAATAAAATATTAACAGAATTGCTTTAGAATATTCCCACACATTACATTGATAATATTACTGATAAAATAATAAAATATAGATGTATTAACAACTATTTACTTCATTTAAAACTTAAAAGTTACAAACAAATATGCTGACATCTCTTATTACAAGTTTTATCTTTATTTGGTGTTACATTTCCCGGTTCGCCTTGTAATTCTGCTAGGCTCACCACAAGAGTTTAGATTCATGCATTAACTTACTTTTTTTTTTAATTGTTTAATTGTGTTCGAAAAATAGTTTGATTTTTAATAACATGACATTAAATCGATCAAAATATAATATAAGCATGACTCCATAACTTGACCTTCTTCGATGTCAAAATTATTATAATTCTCATCAAATGTCAGCGTTATCATGATCCATAGTAGCGCTGTTTTTGAATGCTTTTTAAATGTTCTATTTTTAATGTTTAATATCTTGGAAGCAATGAAGTCAGGTAGATTGTGGATTGCTAGACTTTTTTTTAGTAAGATTAGCCAAACTAGAGATTTGCCCATCTTAGATTTCAAGGTTTTTAATAATTAATTTTCTGTATTTTCAACAGATACAAACAAGTATAGAAAGTTTGAAGTCTATTGGACAATAGCACGTGTTCTGTTCCCCCACCCCCCAATGGGGGATTTCTCCAAAATTTTCGAAAAACAGCGAACTTTAAAATTCTTAAAGTTAAAATCAATACAAAAAAATCCCGCAAAACTTTATTTTAACCCTGCGAAACAGCCCCAAATTTGGCTATACATACATCCCCCAAAACTGGAAATTTTGGCAGAATCCCTAGAACTTGATGAAAATTTAATTACAAAAATTTGAGCAGAAAAAAAGAACGTGAACACACCGACCAAACTAATAAATGCGTGGCCACAAATAAAATAAATTGTCAGGTAGGCTAAAAGAATGTATTCAATCTCCTAGAAATTTTCATTTAAAACATGTTCCTTTATAGAGATGTTCTGTACGTATACTGTATTACGTTGTTCCCGAAGTTAGTTTGTGGTTGGGGTGACGTATACCTTATTCATTGTCACGTCACTGTCAATAAAATTAAAACGTTTTATTTTAATTCCTTTACTCTATTAAATGAAGCAAATTAGTTATTTTTTTTTCAAAAGAAAGGACAGAAGGACAACTCTTTAAAAGAGGGGCTTGTCCTTGTAAAAGAGGATTTCTGGTATACGTAACTCCCACGGTGCAAAATCCTGGGAGTTGGATGAGTTTTACCTCACCAAGAATCTGCCGATTAATTTTCCCTCCTACTAAAATCTCCCTGCAGGGCTTAAGATGATATAATAAACACATATTTTAAAGTCACATTAAACACATAAAAAAACACTGTCTGAATCACAATTGCCTGAAGGCTATAAATCGGTTTAACAATTCACAGTCCAAACTGCACCCAATACACCTATTTCATAAAGTCGAGGTAGTTCAGTATTTCTCTAGTCCCGAAACAAGTATCTGGACTCGAAAAGAATGTTCTTTCTTGTCTGGGGGTCTCCTTCATAGCGGCACAGTACATTTCACATTTTACACCCGCTATCTCTCTTTTTCTCTGTAGAAACCGCCAAAAATCTCAAGTGAGGACAAGCTTAAATGGTACTCGAACCTTTTCAGTTTCTCCAGTGTGGATTAACGGGCAGCAGGGAGAACGAGTGCATTACGTCCTCTGGGAATATAAGTAATACCAGTACTCGACATTGTTTTTCTTCTTGCCGCCATTTCCCCCATTACTTTAAATGAAAAATGGTTAATTCTGTGAGGCCAAGGACATCTAACTCATTGTTGTAATCAAAACATTGTCGAAGTAAATGTTGATACACACACAAACACACACACACATAGTAATTGACCTATTAAGAAGTGTTTGGATAATGCATTATTCCTCTTTCATTTTTTAGAAGACGAGTAACTACTCTGTACCGGCTCTAATGTAAAGAAGAAGTCATAAAAAATTGTCTCGTTTTAAAGAACTAAACGTGCGTTGCATGAACACAAGCAAGCAGGAGGGAGGAGCAGGCGAGTGGTCGGCCGAAGGAAGCGGAAGGAGCAAAAGCCAAATGAAATTGGGTGGAACTGGGCCCAGTGAAAGTGAGAACAGGTCGCATGTGTGTTATGGTAAGAATAAAAAAGTAAGAGGCGGGGCAGGTGGGAGAGTTGGAGGCAAATGGTCAGTATATATTGACCCAGAGGTCTACCAGACGACATCATTCGCTCTATTTGTCTCTTCTGGACTTGGCAGGTTAAAACCAATACTCAAGCAACATGAAATTCTTGGTAAGTGAAAAACACAAATGTTTCCAGTGAACAATTCTTTAGAACGTAGCGTTTTGCGTATAAAACTAGTGTTGTGGGTCAGATATCAAGTGAACTTTAGTGTGAGAGAACAGAATCCATCTTCGCTCCCGAAAAAGTATATCAGATTCTTCAAACTTTCAACTTTGTCTTGTTTGGAAAATATTGACTTTTTTTAGAATTCACGAAGTCCATGCCTCATCCGGGATTCGAAGCCGAAATGTCCTTTGTACGATGCCTAGACCTCATCAGGTATCAGGTTCTCCTGTGAACTTTGAACAAAGTTCGCTAATTGAATCGTGTCTCTTCTGTTTCTGTCGTTTTTTTAAAAAAAATAAAGATGGATATACACAGGGCCGACTTAAGAGAAAAATTGAACCCCGGATTTGTGGTATTAATTCGTATGTACCCTTCCCGTTTGTGATGCGTCAGCAATTTACTTTGATTTGCTAGTGTAAGGTTGTTTTTTTTCTTCTTTGTTTTGTAACATTTATCTATGCATTCATCTGGCGAAAACGAGAAAAAGGCACCTGAATCCTCCTCTGAATATCGTTACTAGAAGTTTCAAAATTAAATTAAGGCAGAAACGATGTATATTTTAAATTCGTTGAAGACATTTGTAAATAATCGACTTATGTAAAATTCAACTAACTCACAATGTTAAAATTCACCACGTACATTTTACTACTACGGTAAAAATAATGCAGACAAACTTCATATAAATAAAGAGGCCACAGAAGAAATTTCTGATTAATGTGGAGAGCAGAGAAGGAATGTCATTGAATTTAATTCAATTATGACCTTTAGGCACCTTAGGCTCAGACCAGGATAGAAGAGGGGAAAGGTTGCGGGAAGGTGTCGGCCAAGGCTTATGTTGAAAGTGCTATCTCGGCATTTGCCTGGTGTGACCGAGGAAGAACCCTGAAAAAATCCTCAGTGAGGATGGTCGGCCGGCCACTGGGATCGAACCTTCGATCTGCGCCAACGCTATACCACTGAGCTACGGCAGTTCGGTAAGGAATGTCATAGAAGATGCTTGTTATATTGTACCTGGTCTCTTAAATTAAAGAAACTGACAATAATGAAGAAAACTGACAATTTGTCAAATCACCTTTCAAGAGGTATTACTACAAGAATATTTGATTTGACTTGAATTGATTTTATGGTCTGAGGCACCTGTGGTTCAGGCCAGGTTGGGGTAGCAGAAAAGATAGGGAACGAGTCGGCCAGGACCTTAGTTGAAGACATCATTTCGGCATTCTCCTGCTGTGACTAGGGATGACCACTAAAAAAATTCAGTATATTGCTCGAGCGACCGTAGCTCAGTTGGTAGAGCATTAGCTTTGTTTTCGGGATGTCCTAGGTACGATACTACCGTCCGACCAGCCTGACTAAGTTTTTTTCCAGGGGCTTTGCTCAGTCACAGCACGCAAATACAGAGATGGTACCTTCAACTTAGACCCTGGCCGTTTTCTCGTATCCTTTCCCTTACAGTATCTCAGTCTGAGCCAAAGATGTCTAAAGGCCTTAAATATAATTCAATCGTTTCTAAACCTTAGTCTTTCTTTAACTTCTTTGTCTAAATCCAGTACTAGCTGAAACTATTTAGATCGCAATGAAGCTCTTTGAGTTTTTTTAGTAGTTCAGAGCAGAATTCATTTATTATGTTTTTCGAATAATGTTAAATGCAAACGACCGTCTTGAATTTGAATGCATGCTGAAAGATATGTTTTCAGAGGCTTATTAGTATGCTGCACATGATAGAAGCGAGCCTATTCCATTATTAAATAACGTCACGAGACGTTGACTACTTTAGTGAAAAAAAAAAAAAAAAAAAGCATAATCTACGGAAGCTACAGGCGTTCCTTTAGCTTTTCGGTGAAGCGAAATTATGACAGGCTTTAGAATGGAAAATAATAAAGAGAAATATAATTTAACTTGGAAATCACGTTTAATCTTACTGAAGTGTCTTTGAATCAGTTTAAACAGTAATTAGTAGCGCCAGGATTCTAACGTTTTAACCTATTTTATTCCAAGTCATTTCTTAATCAAATGTGTGAATCCTATGGGCCTTAAAATGACTAATGAGTGAAAAACGTAAAGGAGGCTAAATTGAACATCTCAGAAAAAAGGGAGGAAAATTTGACATGAATACATAAAACTGCTACTATTAATAGGAAAAATGTGCAGGAATGTGCATTTGTTTTCAACTTCCTTTCACTCTTTCCTGTTTTCTTGTTTTTCGTTCGGTCTGAGTTGTCTAAAGACCTGAAATAAAATTAAATTTAACATGCTTATTTTTGTTGGACGTGTGGAAGGAAGTCTTGCGGAGTTTGTAGTGCGATAGTCGTTATCTGAGGCGTAAAGACAGCATCTCCAAAATTCTGGGTTCGAATACCTGCTGGGACATGCATGTTTGTGGCTTTTAGAAACTTAACAACTAACGGATCGAAGTTATTAGTTACTATAATGACCCCAAAATAAAAAAAAAAAGTTCACCAAAGTTTACTTACCATTTCGTATCAGAGAATGCCAGAATCACCATATCTCATGCGTTACAATATTCTAATAATATCTTTCATTTCTCTTCAAATCTAAAAAATTCGAAAAACGTGGAGATGAGGTTATTGTCTACTTGTCCGTAAGTGTTTATTGCTTTTTGCTTTCTGGTTTTATTTTCTATATTTTGTGCATATTTCATATAACTCTCTTGGACTCTAAAACGGCATCAAGAAGATCATGAAATAGTAATAAATTTTGAACCTTTTTTTTAATGTCATAAATACTATGTCTTGCTGTATAACGATTCAATTGAACTCACGGTTGGAGAGACTACTTTTAATAAGAACCACCGTTCTCATACGTAAAAATTCAGAAACTCACTTAGAACGTAAAGAACAGTACAAACAAAATTGAAATGTTGTCATATCAAGATAGATTTTCTTTTAGAGTGAATCATAGTAGGTTATTAGTAATGAAGATCGTTATAATACTACTCGCGACTCCAATAGAAAGCGAACATGTAATATAAGTGAACACACCTGCAATTAAGCAGTTAAATTTAAGACGGCAAAGAATTTTAAATTGGTTTAAAGTTGCATAACTTGCCTCAAGGTACAGGTTCTTTTGTTTATATAGTTTTCCACGCATAGGCTACAATTGAAGAAATCACACACACAAAAAAAAAAAAAAAGGTCCAGCATGTGCAGATGG